>JAZHYW010037068.1:0-37661 GCA_037355805.1 Ixodes ricinus
GTCAATGTCCTTCTGCCTAAGGTAATGCCACCCTTTGTAGTACCCGATGCCGACAGCGCGCGTCTCCGGTAAAATATAAATAAATCGACGAAAACAAAATGTCGCCATAGCACAGTCAGTGCCACAAACGCGTGCAGAGACACGCTCTTTCACGCGCTTCTGTACAAAAAAAACAATAAACGTGTGGGACAAAATGGCCAGATGTCTCTACCCTAAGCAAAGTGCACATGAAGGCACCCTTCTAATATGTATTTTGAAATAAAAAATAGTTGAATGAGTTGCAAAGAAGGCTAAAATATTTATTCTGAACAACATTTATCTTATCAAACATTATTTCAGATATTTTCATTCCCTGTAGACCTTGTTTGGTGGCTAGTGGACATAAAAAAATAAAAAAGAAGCATGATTTCTATTATTTCGAACAATTACAATATACTTTCTTAACCAACAAACAGGTGCTGTCTCTGAGATGCAAACTGAATTTTGACGTTAAGGTTTTCGCGCCCGAAGCATTTTTTTGGTAAATTTAACACTTCCCGTTTTGCGGAGAAAACCAACGCCATAAATAGGTAGAAAATAAGTTTCTACCTAAGGTGAGGCGTATGTTCCTTTTCTTTTTTCTTCGCCTTTCTCATTTTAGGCAAAATCAAATGAACCTCTAAATAACTTTCATGTCTTCATAAGTTTCAAGTTTCAAGTTTATTTGTTTCCCTTCGTACAAGAAGAGAGGGAAGAGGGGAAAAAAGCAGTACAGAAACTGCTTGATCAAAGCCCCCCCCCCTCCCCTACAGCAACAGTGATAGCAGCACTTTATATAACAAAAGAAAAAAAGATGATTTATGCATACAGTCAACTCGCCATTTCTAATGCAACGAAACCAGTAGTGAGCGTATAGCTTTCCGTGAGACACGTTCAATGCAGATTCCCAATGACACAAAATAATTTAACACTCTTGGCAGCTGATACTGGATCATCTTATCTCCGTAGTTGGTTCTGCAGCGCGGACTGTCCAGACATCGGACAGTTCACTATATTGTCCGTTATGAACACGTCTTTCAACAGTGACCTTACTATGTCACGGTGGAATGAAGCGGTGCCATCTTACCTGTCTGGAAACAAATTGGGGTGTGTGTATTTTTATACAGCCTAGAGCATAGTCCGCCTCAAGGGACGACTTGTCTCCCAGCTGTAGGTGAGCAATTTAGCCAGTGCAATGCAACCGGTACCCGGGGTCTTTGACGTGCATCACGCAATAGTGATACACGAGCAGGGGTGGGGATTGATATACGAGCAGGGTTGAGGATACACGGGCAGGGGTGGGGATTGAACCCAGGACCCCTGGGTTATACAGCGCGAGCTTTCGCTCCACGTGCTCCGAGCTGGTGTGCTCTAGAACCACTCGATATGGCAGCGTAGCTGCCAGAGTAGCGCCACGCTTTTCCCTGTGCCGCCTCTCACCGCGATTGGTCACACGCGGTACCATAGCAACGAGCTGAGCTGGCTCGGTTCCCATAGCAACCGAGTGACTACTCGTCACGTGACCTCGCAAGAGACGTGATGTCACCGGTAAGATGGCAGCGCCCAGAGCTGGTGGATGCGAGTTTGTTCGGTGCGCGGTAGTCGTAATGTGCCGCTGCTTGCCGACGATTTCGGACTTCTTCGTGCTCTCTGACGCAGGTATAACGTGAAGATCCGAAAGAATGAGACCTTATACCTTTTCTGTGCAAGATCGCTCTGGACATTAGCACCTGTGCGACAGCATCAGTCATATCGCCGTAGCGGTGCTCGGATTCTCGGATGTGTTCGAGGATCGATAAGACTTTAGCACGCAATTTTCGCATACTCTAGGCTTTGTTTCAACGTTGGAGTGTCTGAGAATCGATGCGAAATGTATGCGTCGCATGTTGGGCCTTGGAGAAGTTGTTTTAGCCCCAGGTAACCGCATAATCACCGAAACCTTTAGCGAGGAAGCTCCTGCGATCTTTACGTTTTGTACTGATCACCGATTTTACGATATAGCTTTTAGGATAAAATTTTCGCAGTTTCCTAGCTTCTTTTGAAAGTTTGAATTTCTGAGAATCGAAACGAAAGATATACATCGCGTGTAGGTTCTAGGGGAAGTTGTTTCAGCCCTGGGTCACCGAATCATCACAGCAACTTTTAGCGAGGAAGCGCCTGCGATCTTTAACCTTTTGTACTAATCGACAATTTTACGAATCGGCAGTTCTGAAGATTTTGATATAACGTGCTTTCGTTGCAATAGCTTACATTTCATCGCAGTGTTTTTTTTTTTGTTTTTTGTTTTCTCAAGTGACAAGCTGGCGTTTGCTCAAATGATGCATATGAAATGTCCTGCTATATAACAATGCATCAACACATACTATTAAACTCAGATGCTCAGAGGTGTGTTCGTCTTTGTAATTAACAAGTTACATACATAATTATTTCTTACGAGTGTAATATTTATTTTCTGTAGCTGGGCCCGTTTTGTGCTCATTAATGTCCGTGTGCTATGATGTTATCATCATGTATGTATGGTTCTAAATATCCTCTTTGCAATGCCCACAAAGGCCAAAATGACGTCAGCCGACCCCAGCTCACGCATTGGACACGAAAACTGCGTCACTCGGACGTATGCGCTCGTCAACAATCAATTCGTCGACGAATATTTGAATTCGCGTTCGTGGCCAATGAGTGCCCTGACGGAACTTATCATCACTTGCGAATGCCAAGTTCTATGGTGTGCTTAAAAAGCACGGTGGAAGCTTGGGGTCCTCGCACCGGTGCCCTAGCATGTCACGACCGCGTGATTTCACAGTTCGCTTTTGAGTTGAGTATTACAGCTAAGGAAAGAAGTCAAAAATCATTTCATGGCCCCTTTAACACGGATATGTGTGCTACACCAGATAAAAATATTGACTTTTTGCATGCCGGTAAACTTCCGGACGACCACTTGGCCTGTCGGCAAGAACACCTCATATCCGGCGTCCGTCACTTTTGATGGCGTTAACAATCCTCTGGAGACCACCATGCTGTCCTTCTTGATTTAACCCCGTCGACTGTTTATCGCCCAAACGAGGGTGAGACCGTCGTCGACGTCGCTCCTCGCCAGTCGGTGAGATACTCTCATCTGGAATGGATGATTGGGTCTTGAAGAAGTTTGATGCTAAGCATACATTCGCTTACTATGGGGCAGTCGAGCAGCAGTCATGTCCCGAGGCAATCGTCCTGTCGTGGCCGGCGTAATCGGATTTTGTTCCATAGGAGCGAAGTCTGAAAGCACAAGGACGGTACGTACGTCCCACGAAGCGGCCGCCATCCCGGCGGCGCGGAAAACCACTCGCCTTGACCGTGCACCTATGATACCTAGCAGCTCTCGTCGCCCGACAGTCCCCGGGCTGCAAATCGTCTCACTTCACAGAATAAACAGGCACCGTTCCTCCAGAGGCCCATGCCGCACCGCCATGCCGAGCGTCTTTTACCACTTTTCAATGAACGAATGGAGATATCAACGTGAAACCAGGGCTGGGCAGAAATACTCAAAAATGTATTTGGAAATACCACCAATACTGGGATACATTAAAGTAGTAGCTAAAATACTCATACTAAAATGTATCTGTAAAAATGTATCGCAATACGTATCGGAAATACATTTTAAATAGAGACAAAAAGTATTTGGTAATACAAATACAGGAATACATTTTAGGAAGGGCAGAAATACAAATACAGAAATACTGATACTGCAATACATTTTTCAAATTTGTTTGAGATCCCAACTGAGATGAAGCTTGAAGTTTGAAGCGGAAGTTTTTTATCCCAAAATTACTTTCCTGTACGCTTGGCACTTTGCCTTGAAGGTATAGTGGTTTCGGACGGCGAAAAGTCTTCAATGGGCTCAAAATAAAAATAAGAAAAAAACGTTCCATCAAGGACTGACTCCGGTCATTTCCCTGACGTCCCGTCTGTCTGACGAGGGGTGCGAAAAGACTTCGACCTTTAAATAAATTCGATGTCACCCTAAATTCCATCAAAACGTCACAACGCCCCTGTCCATAAGTGATGCCCTCGTCAACATTGATCAAGTACGACGTCGCGGCGGAATGAACTGGTATTCTTTATCTGTCGGTGTGGCGTTGAACATGAAAACTTTACCACGGTGCTGTATGAAAGGACAATACGTACTTTCGTTGTAGGTTACCTCTTTGAGATCGTAGAAGCAGTGTCATTCGGAATTTTCGAGTAATAGTGGACCATTTGGAGCATCCCGGAAAACATGTCTTATCGTCTGCTACGGTTGAAAAAACGATACGGTGGCATCTCCTGTTGTGAAGGTCCTTTCTGCCGACCCTTCGCCCCCGACGCGTGGATTGCAGTCCTCAAGTCTCGCCTAGCATCATCCAAACAGAGATCTCGTGGATTCCTACCTTATATTAGCCGGCACAGGTGCGAGCTCTCCGAAAACAGCGCGCTCGAGACGAGTCGCGGGTGTACGAAGTCCGGGTCGGCACAGCGAGTCCACGTCTGACTTCCTTCCTAGGTTTCGGATCACAAGAGCAGCGAGTCACGTTTACGTCGGCTGATGACGTACCCTTGAGTCGTGTAATATTACGGGCGCAGCCACAGACCCATTCGAGTATCTGTTGAACTTCACTGCGTGAGTTATCCTTCTATTTAAAACCAACCACCGCCAAGCTCGTGCTGCAACGGACTGTGACTCAGCTTTGCGGCTGGGTGTACTGTGCACGCTAAGGAAAGGAGAGACGGTTAGCAGCGGGCAATGGATGCAAGGAAACAATGACTCAAAAAATCCCTACCTAAGGACTTGCGCCAGAAGATGCTCTGACTCCACTCCTGGCACGCCACCTGGTTCGAGTCCCCGACTACACAACACTTCTCTGAAGAGAGAAGGGAACGCATAGAAAAATAGTTTGGAGAGTCGAAAGGAAGGTTAGCGTAGTAACAATGCCTCAGTATCACCTTGACCCTAATGCCTTCAAAGCAAAAAAAAAAAGAAGTGCGACCGGACTTTTTTTTCGGGGGGGGGGGGGGAGTATTCCTCAAGATATGTAACGAAATACGTTTCACCCTGATTGTACCGCGATACAAAGAAACATTCCAAATGTATTTGGATACAGGAATACAGATACTGGTGAAAAAATTGTATCGCGATACAGAAATACAGATACGAAATGTATTTCTGAAATACTATCGCGATAATGAAAAACAGTTAGGGCGCAGGCGAGCTGGTGCAGGTTTATCATTTTGTTAGAGATCACCTGAGACTGGGTGAAGAAACACGACGACGTCGTCGTGTTTCTTCCACCCAGTCTCAGGTGGTCTAACAAAATGGTATCGCGATACATTTGTATCGCGATACTGCCAAACCGTTAACGAAACTAGACTAAAAAGTTGCCGCCCGGCGTCGCTAGCAGCACGGTTACCATGGCAACCTCTCAGGCCCAAAATGGAGATCACTATCGGCGCTTCTGACGTCGTACACCTAGATAATTTTGCGTCGTGTCGCTATTCTGGCAGCTACGCTGCCACATAGAGTGGCTCTAGTGTGCTCTAGCCCACTCGGCCACCGATCCTTTTTTTTTTTCTTTATTGCACATGGCCGCTGATCCCTCTTTATCTGTCTGGACTAAAGCCCTTCGATGTGTTTGCGTTTGTCTTGCAAATGGCGTCAAATGCGCCAGTGCACGAGGCCCGCGTCTCGAGCGGCCCTTGGAAGCAGTTGTCGGCGCAGTACTGAAATGAGCGACCCTTGGAAGCGAATGGCAGCGGAGCACCCGCTCCTCGCACGTGTCTTGCGCGTTTCCACAACAATGGCTGGCGGTACTCGTAAGCGTGAATTTCATCAAAGGAATTTAGTCTGCCCCACTGATCTCTACTATAGGGGGCTGGATGGCGCTTAGCTGCTCTCCAAGCCTGGCGCAAGTGAAGCCACCGGAAGTTCGATGCTTGTCCCGGAAGTCGGGCGTGCGCTGGGCTTCCTAGTGCATTCAGTCGATATTTTGGACCATGCTTTTTTGTGTCTTTGATTGGGTTTTAATATCCCCGTTCTGGATTAAATCCCGAGAATGAGGAATTTGAACTTGAAACATATTCACAACTTGATCAACTATAATCTCAAAATGTTTACATTGAATGGCTTCCCATGATACTTCTCGGGTCCGCATGCGCTCTTACTGCGCAACAAACAGGCTCTCTTGAGGGAACAAGAGAAACTCCTGCGCCCTCGATGCTTTTCGAACCAGTACATGGAAGGGTTACAAAGCCTGCCAAGCACTCACTTCCGGGACAAGCCACTCACTTCCGGTGGCTTCATACCTGTTTGCTCAATGCGCCATCCAGCCCCCTCTAGTGGAGATCAGTGGTTCGCCCTTGCCGGCAGCGCCTTCAACTTATAAAATTTACGAGGATAGCTCGAGTGCAACATGGCTTTGTTTATTTGAGTGGTTCTTTTTTGCTGACAGGCAGACAGACGGAAAGTGTCCTTTCTTGCCATACCCGTTGCCAATCTTGTCAGCTGCTGTGCACTGGGCGCGCGATTGTGGATGAGTAGTAGAGCCGCGCCACTTGCTTGGACAGAGAACTCCTTAGTAGAGTTCACGGATGGGAAACGGTTGCTTTTTGTTGCTTTTGACTCGACGCGCAGAAGTGTGGACATTTTCGACGAGGTCCACACCTCTGGACGTGCAGAAGTGTGGACCTCGCCGCGCAGAAGTGTGGACTTTGCCACTAAATGAGCTATGCTTAGGGTCGGCCCTTTGTTCCCCAATATTGCTGTGGGCGTCGCCATCTTGGTGCTTGTACAGAGCAGACGCAACTGCCGATCGTCATGATTCAAAAGTGCGACTTCCTCGGAATTTTATTCGGTGTTAGAAAGCTCATGTAATATTGCTTTGCTCTGTTGCGAAGCGTTTAAACATTTGTAGAGGACGTAAAAGCGTTTCCTGTGATTTCAGATAAATTTTCAGATAACTGGCATCCATAATTTTAAGCCACAATATGGACAAGTGTCGTTACCTTGAAGCGAAGCTTATTTAGTGGCACTAGGGAAGATCATGGCGGAACAGCGCAGCACTGAGCTAGATTTCAGACGCCATGTTTTTCTTTATATAGTGCCACTAAATAAGCTACGTTTCAGACTAACGCCACTTGGCCATATTCGCTTAAAATCATGGTTGCCAGTTATCTGAAGATATATCTGAGATCACAGGAAACGCTTTTCCGTCCTTCACAATTGTTTAAACAGTTCGCGACAGAGCAAAGCAATATTATATGAGCTTCCTAACACCGAATCTAATGCTGAGGAAGTCGCACTTTTGAATCATGATGATCGGCAGTTGCGTCTACTCTGCACAAGCACCAAAATGTCGGCGCCTACAACAATGTTGGGGAACAGAGTGCCGATACTCTAAGCGCAGCTGATTTAGTGGCTCTAGTTCTTCCCAGAAGTGGCGCGCGGCACGTGTCTCGAGCATATCCACAAAAATGATTGGCGCCACTTTTTTCAGGATAGATAGGCTTTTATTCCACACAACTAGAGCCACTAAACAAGCTACGCTTCAGAGTAACGACACTTGGCCATATTGTGGCTTAAAATCATGGTTGCCAGTTATCTGAAGCTTTATCTGAAATCACAGGAAACGCTTTTCCGTCCTCCACAAAAGTTTAAACAGTCCGCGACAGAGAAAAGCAATATTACATGAGCTTCTTAACACCGAATCAAATGCTGAGGAAGTCGCACTTTTGAATCATGACGATCTGCAGTTGCGTCTGCTCTGCACGAGCCCCAATATGGCGGCGCCCACAACAATGTCGGGGAACGGAGTGCCGATACTCTAAGCGCAGCTCATTTAGTGGCTCTACACACAACCATGTAGCGGGTTTGTCATAACCAGTATTCAGACGAAGAGCAGGCCGATATAGGACATAGGAAGTGCAAAACTGCCACTTTATTTCATTTTTTTGTCTAGCTTTAAATTAAACTCTAATATATATATATATATATATATTATTTTTTTTATTTTTTTTGCAAAACAACGTTTGCGTGTTAAATGTGGTGGTCCAAACGGCCGCAACGCCGCACATTGGGCTTTTGATAATTTCGAACGTGGACGGAACTTCGAATTCATTCGGAAATCGGAGCTTATTCTACGTTTTGTAAGCCACTGTAATCTACGTATGTACTGGCTTGTATCTTGCGCCGCCTGTTGGCCGCTTCCTGCAGCGGCGGACGCAGAGCGAAGAAGATCTAGCTCGAGATCGGCGGCGAACAGCCCATGGCCCGAGCCCACCTCGAGCGCCCGACCTGCATGCGCAGCTGCGAACATGCAACTCGTTTGTTCCGGAAAAATTCTGGGCTATCTATGAGGAAAAGGGTAGAAATAAATAGCGGTTGAATCCCCCTTAATGCACGAGAGCTTGTGCCACCGAGATCTACCCCACAGCAAGCAGATCGTGCTTGTAGCCTTTCCTGCGGTACACCATAAGGTGAAATAGAGTTTAGATTATGCTTCAAAATAAACAAAACAGGATAGCATGCGCACAGAAAAAACATGCACACAAACATGTGGAATGCGCCACATCGGTAGTCTAAAATACCTACGACATGTTGGTGATCGCACGTGTGTAGCATGATAGCCCCACGTGCAAAATCCCTGTGCGCGCTTCAACCAGCATTGTTCCATGTCTTAACCCAATATGTTGAGGGTCTACAAATGACGGCATGATTACGTTACACACACTCGCGTGCCGACTTTCTGTCTCTAAATTACAAACAGACTGCTCCGCTGACACGGTGAGGATCCGGCCACCTGATCTGGGGATTCGCGTCATGGGCTTCTGATGAAACTGGCCATTTTGAGGCGGGGCAAAAAAAGGGGGGGGGGGGGGGGTCAGTCGTGGGCATTTGACACGGGGCTTTTGTCATCGGGTGCTTTCGTGCACCACCCGATCGTACATAGGGCATCAACATTCTGTAAAGCGGTCTCCTTCGTGGAACTTGCAAGGCCACTGTAATATGTGTTCGTGTGATCCTTTGCTGGATAAAACACAAATTCCGGAATCCGGGCAAGTAGGAACCGAAAACAGAGGGGAAATCTTTTGAGGCGTTCAAAATCAGTGTAAAGGATGATGATGGTTGCATCAGTGCGTCGTCACTCGTTTTATCAAATAAGGAATTCAGGTTCATTTGGGGTGAGGTATAATAAAGTGTGTGTATATGTTCGTTTTTTCCAAATAAAATTCAGTTGCTTGTAATCAGGGTTGGGCACAAATACTCAAAAAATGTGTTTGGAAATACAAATACTGGGATACATTAAAATAGTAGCTAAAATACTGATACTGAAATATATCTGTAAAAGTGTATCGCGATACGTATCGGAAATACATTTTAAATTGGGGGAAAAGTATTTGGAAATACAAATACAGGAATACATTTTAGGGAGGGCAGAAATACAAATACAGAAATACTGATACTGCAATACATTTTTCAAACTTGTTTGAGACGCCAAATAAGATGAAGCTTGAAGTTGGAAGTGGAAGCTTTTGATCCCGAAATTACTTTCCCGTAGGCTTGGCAATTTGCCTTGAAGGTAGTGATTTTGGACGACAAAAAGTCTTCAATGGGCTCGAAAAAACGTTCCATCAAGGACTGACCGAGGTCCCTTCCCTGACATCCTGTCTGTCTGACGAGGGATGCGAAAATACTTCGACCTCTAAATAAATTCCATATCATCCTAAATCCCATCAAAGCGTCACCACGCCCCTGTCCAATAAGAACGCCCCGGTCAACATTTATCACATGACGTCACGGTGGAATGAACTAGTATTTTTTATCTGTAGGTGTGGTCTTGAATATGAAACTTTACCACGCTGCTGTATGAAAGGACAATACGTACTTTCGTTGTAGGTTACCTCATTGAAGATCGTATAGGCAGTGTCATTTGGAATTTTCGAAAATAGTGGACCACCTGAAGCATCCTGAAACACATGTCTTATCTTCTGTTACGGTTGAAAAAAACGATATGGTGGCATCCCTGTTGTGAAGGTAATTCTTGCCGACCCTCCGCCACCTACGCATGGATTACAGTCCTCAAGTTTTGTCTTGCATACTCCAAATAAAGACCTCGTGGATTGCGACCTGACATTGCCTGCACAGGTGCGAGCTCTCCGAGAAACAGCGCGCTCGAGACGAGTCGCAGGTGTACGAAGTCTGGGTCCGCACAGAGAGGCCACGTCTGACCTCCTTCCTGGGTTTCGGATCACCAGAGCAGCAGGTCACTTTCACGTCGGCTGATGACGTACCCTTGAGCCGTGCAATATTACGGGCGCAGCCGCAGACGCATTCGAATATGTGTTAAACTTCACTGCGTGAGTCATCCTACTATTTCAAGCCAACCACCGCCAGGCTCGTGCTGCAACGGACTGTGACTCAGCTTTGCCGGCTGGGTGTACTGTGTGTATATGTAAGAGAGACGGTTAGCAGCTAAGGCAAGAGAGACAGTTAGCAGCGGGCTTTGGATGCCAGCAAACAATGACTCAAGAAACCCCTACCTAAGGACCTGCGGCACTAGATGCTCTGACTCCACTCCTGGCACGCCACCTGGTTCGAGTCCCCGACTACGCAACACTTCTCAGAAGAGAGAAGAGCACGCATAATAAAATAGTTTGGAGAATACGGAAGGAACCTTGGTCAGCATGGTAACAATTCCCAAGCATGTCCTTGACCCTGGTGCCCTCAGAAGTAAAAAAACAACAAAAAAATTGCGTTCGGATTTGTATTTTTGTTTGGGGGGGAGGAGAGTATTTCTTAAGAAATGTAACGAAACACATTTCACCCTGATTGTATCGCGATACAAGTTGGAACATTCAAAATGTATTTCGATACAGGAATACGGACACTGGTGAAAAAAATGTATCGCGATGCAGAAATACAGATATGAAATTATTTCTGAAATACTATCGCGAGACATTTGTATCGCGATACTGCCCAACCCTGCTTGTAATGCTCCGAGTGTGCACGTCTACTTCTTCGTGATCATTTTTTTTTGCGCCTTTAAGTATAGGATTTTGCACCTGACGTCACCTTCCGGTTAGACTCGAAATCGAAACCAACATTGTCGTCTGCTATCAGTGCCTTGACGCCATGTTGGAGGCACTCGGCGTCTTATTGTGGCAGCGGTAGTGCCGTAGAGTCATAGAGCCGCGTATTTGTATAATCACATTTCAGAATATTTTGTTTCCCTAGTCAATGTCAAAGAGGTTCCTCATCTGACACGAAGTGTTGTCCACAAACCCGTAGTTGGGTACGAAGCTTTTCTGTCGGGATCATAGAGTCAACATAATAATCTAGAGCGAGAGTCTCATGCATTTGGCTGCGACGGAACGGCGAGGCATAGGCGCGTGGACATGACGGCGGCCCTAGTTGGCGGTCCCGATGAACCCATTTCGCTTGCGACGCCTTAAAGGGATACTTCAACGAAATTTGAAATATATCCGTCGTGTTCAAAAATAGGTTGAATATGATCCACAATATCCGTAAATGACAATGGCACGTTTGTATTTTGAGCCTGGTGGCTGTATTTTTTGTTATAAACGGCCCACTCTGGCAAGCGCTCGGAGAAGGCCCAGCTTCGAGCACGTGACATCCGACGCAATCATGACGTAGTTCATCTCGGGACGAGCAAAGTCACCGCGAGGCTGACGTCGAGAGGATGGCCTAGTCGTTCCAGCCACCGAAGCGGCTGCTTTTGTACGAATTTTGAGTGACGGGTTAATCTTGTCTAATATTGTAGAGGGACAATAGCGACTTCTGGGTCACACAAAAGGGATTCTCGTGAAGATGGGAGTTCCTCCTTCCCCTCTTCTGTCGTCGTGGCCTGAGGCGAGACAATAACCGTCACTACCTCTCAAGGTTCCTAGACGGGCATTACAAACGAGGCGTTAGCGACATCCACCAGGTGCTCTTTGCTAATCGTTTAATTCGTTTTGAAATTCCTTTTCGTGTATTTTTAACAAGATATTGGTGTGTTCGACGTGATACTGCTCCTTTGAAGACATATAGGACCAAAAATTAAGCACCGAAATTTCGTTGAAGTATCCTTTAACATGCACAAAGAAGCAGCAAAACATATATAATTTCTGTGCCATGTTATTTTCTTTTTTACTTTACAGAAATACACCTGAATCGCGCTTTGACAAAACTAAATAAAGTTTACAAGCGCTCGAGCAACTTCAACTTTTCGAGGCAAAACTAACACGCCTAAACCAGCCTATTCAAAGGGCCTCTGACACGCCAAAAAACAATTTTTGTTTTCATGCTAGGCGTTGAAATGGCATATCAGGACATCACCAAAAAAATATTTCAATATAGAGTTGCGTAGTTTTTTTAATAAAAAATAGAAATACGAGGCCCAATTCAAAGTTCCCGCCGTGCACTGTGGCGCAACAGTGTACCGCAAGGTGTCGGGGCGGTCAGAAGGGAGGCATCGACCTACGTCACTAAAAGTGGGTTCACCGGAAGTCACGTGAGTTTCACTCCTCGTGCTCTCCGCGACCGTGCCTAAGATTTTTTTTTTTATTCTGCTCTTTGTACGAGCGATTGTAGAAAACGAAGTTTCAGTTCCACTAGCTCTTTATCGCTGCACCGTTGGTTCGTTTGCGTGCTGTAAAATTTGAGGACGAAGAGTCAGTGGGTCGACGTGATGAAGGTCAATGATGAAAGCGTTGCGAGTACAAGCCAGTGTACGAGTGCATACCGTCAGTCCGATGCTATCAAGTTTTTAAGAAAAAAAGTTTAGAACGCTCGCAGAAATTTGGATTGCTAGCATACGACACGCCCGATCGCATTGCTGAAGGTTCAGACACCCAGGTCGTTGAATCATCGGATACTCTCCAGGCTAAAGATGCCTGCCGTCTAAAGAATATGAACTGGTTTGTGTACCAAGTACAAGTAAACGTTGAGCACAAAGTACGTATTTTGTCTAGAACATGAGTAGAACATGTTTACTAGGTGCACATGCGGCCGATGTATGTCTCTCGGAAATGCGTGCAGTGTGAGTCTCTTCTTTAGTTGCTGAAATACCGGGACAGTCCCTCACACAGCACCTTCTAGGCATTGTAGTTAATCACGTCAATTCACTGACTCCGCTTCATCTACCTTTACAGCAACATTAAGCGATGAAAAGCAAATAAAAGAAACCTTGTCTGCTTGGATCGCTCGTGAAAATGCGGTCTCTCTCGCTTCTACCCAACCTCGTTGTCATGCCACTTTTGCAAGCAGTCACTAAAATTGCCAGTAAACACACAAAAACGGCACCGATACAATTTCCTTGTAGAATATCACCTTATTTAGTAATAACTGTGTCAATAAGCATTACATGTTGCATTTAAGTTAAGAAGAAAAAGACATAAAACCTTTTTTCGCCAGAAAAATCTCAATATCAATGTTAAGTCAGGTAACAATGTATTTTTGCCGAATCTTTGCCGCATCCAGTGGCCGCATCTTTAGAAAAGTTCGGCAAAAGTTCGGCTTAGCCGAATCCCAAGATTCGGCGCCGAACTTTCGATGCGGCAAAAGTTCGGCCCATCACTAGTTTTTGACGTGCAGAGAGACATAGTCGATGTACGATCAAGATCGTCATCAAGAAATCCTGACGGCATTGACCCCGTAAGTGATGACGTCACAACATGGCGTTTGGGTCCAAACAAACCGTTGCTAGGGGCGTTGCTATGGGCTAATGCATGGAGACTCCACACGAGGCTAGATTTTCGCCTACAAGTAAGTAAATAATTTTTTGTAAGCAACCTAACTTCTTGATATCTAATTATGAAGATGTTCTTGCCGTCTCAGTGTCATATTGCCGCCCGCAGAGCCGAGAAGCAACGCTCGGTCACGGTCTTCTAGAAGATTCCCATTCATTCTCGCACTAGTTGTAACTTTCCCTTTGCTTTGTTGTTCTCGAAAGTGCCAGTTCATCCTCGCCCCGAGCGCGCGACGCTCAAACCTTCTTTGCCGAACTTTCCAGATAGTGACGCGTGACGCTCGCGCCCTGTTTCGCCGACGAATCGCCGCCTGGTTTTCTGCTGCCTCGACGCTCTTTCGTTCTTTACTTATTTTGGTTGGCACAAGTTCGCCCATTAAACCTTTATTTTCAGTTCAGTCTTCGCCTTTTCGTCGCCTTAATTCGTGACAATATTGCAACGATGAAAGCCATTTCTGAGGTCTTACACTCCGCTTTGCTTTGGTAGCAGACGACACGATAGATTTGCTGGCCTCTGTTGCAGCGGGCGTCTTCATTGAAATGCGTCGGTAAACAAGCGAAAAAAACAAGTGGATTGCCGTGGCCGTAAAGGCCTCCGCAATGTGCGTTTTTTTTTCTGTGAACAACTTAGTTTAGTTACGAGGGGTGAAAATGCAGTAAAATCAAACCACGTCACGCAGATCAGTTACGACGACGACCTGAAGTGCATTACCGGCGTAGTGCAGGCCACCATGAGAAACAAATCGTACGTCGTCGAGGTAAGTCGTTTGTTATTATTTTATTATTGTGGTTGTCAGGTTATTAAAGACTTGCATGTCTAGCGCGATTTCGGAGTATTTTTTTTCCCCTTGGTATACATCAAATTCCGTGGATGTGCTCTTTTGGTGAAGATCTTCATCGAACCCGCGATGCGAGTACAGTCTGTAACCTTATGTTTTTAATCCTGTTCTTTCGCGCTTTGGGGTCTTGCGGAAATCTGAAAAAACTGCAAGAATCTCTCTCCACGCGATGGTTACAACCAGGTATACACCAACTCATGTTTACAAACAAACCGGAGCGCCCGGAGCGCCCTAGCGGACGCCACCGGCGCCGCGCATGCGCGATGGGGGTGTGGGCAACAAGCTCGCCGTCGCCCATTAACAAACCATTGAAATGCGATGTTATCGGCGTCGGTGTGAGTCCCCCTGCCCTTTATCGCTTTCGAATTGTTGATTTTACGTCTTCCTGGCAATGTCTGACTACATGAGCGGCGTCAGCAAAATTAACGAAGCTCGTTGCACCGCAAAACTTCGCGTGAATAACCTGACATGCGGCGATTCATTCCGCGTGGACGCCGCAGAATGTACGCTAAAGCCTGATTCACATGATGAGATTTCGCTCGCAATTTTCAGTCGTGACATCGCTCGGGCTGCAAAAGCGTGAACCGCAACTGAGATGGTCGACGTCGATACTGAAAATCGCAAGCAGAATCGGACGAAGTGAATCAGGCATAACAAGTCTGTGATGGCCGCTGGTAACAATAATCAACATCTCCTTGTATGTACTGTTTACGTCGAGCCTGCTTACCAACCTCCAAACTTAAGTCTTTTGAGGCCTGTCCTTACTTCTTATCGCAAGTACCGGGCCAACATTTGGTTAGGGACCGGCGTCGTCTAAAAGAGCAGACGACAAGCAGAAGCGTTTGAAAGAGCAGACGACAGTTTGAACGATCAGACGGCCGTTCGAACTTCAAGACGCACTGAACGTAGTCCGCAGGTGGTCCGTACAACTTGACGGTTTTCCGGCGTTCATGTTGGAACAAAACAAATAAATCTGATGACCACAAGTATCCGTGAATTCAACCCAAAGTGCTTCCCGCCCAAGCAATTGTGGTCCGGCGGCGTCTGGTTTACCACATATTCACGTTCTCGGACGAACCGAGAACATGAAAACTGATCTTCAAACCTTTCTCGACTCTTTTGGCACAGCCCCACTCGAGACGGTTTGACGATAAGGCATGTTTTCGTCAGGTTCCTTTCAAAACAACGCAGGAATACACGCCTCACATGGGACCTTCCGCCCACAGCCCCAGACCGGAAGTGCGACCGACGCGCCACCACCGCGCCGTGACGTAACAGAGATGAGTTCGTGTTATAGTCCGCAAACAACCAGAACCTAGGAAAGTAGTGTCGCGGGTGCAACAAGTGTGCACCTGCGAGAAAGCACTTCAACCGTTCGCCTGAAGTGCTTTTCTCGCGGGTGCAATGCGATCTTTTAGAAGACTATCATCTCTATCGACGCCCGGACTTTCGATAAACCATATTTTGCATCGCACCCTACTATGAAATCTTAAGAGTGTATGAAACTCATTATATTTCAAACAAATGAGATGTCAGAATATCGTCTTTATTCACACGATGCAAACGACGGCCCCACTTGGCCGGCCGGCGTGCGGCAGACGGTATACTTCTTGCATTCGTCGTCTGCTGCAGGCATCTTGAGGACCGGAAGTTGCAGTCGTAAATATTTCAGAAACGAGCGATTACCGGCACACTTGTCGAAACATATATGACATTCAAGCTTTCTATATCTGTGATTTTTAGAAGTTTAAATCCTACTCCTGATTTTTGAATGGTCGGGTTTTCGCAGCGAAACCGAGCCACATGTATTCGGCCATAACAACGACCCTAGCAACGGTTTGTTTGGACCCATGACTGTCACACTTACGGAGTCAATTTCGCGACCGCCGACTGCTGCCAGAAATGCCGTCAGGATTTCTGGTAGCCGTCACACACTCGAAACCGAGAACGACTGAGTGGGACAAGACCGGGTTTTAAAGGGGCCGTGCAACAATTTTCAGACTTTGGCCAATTGACTGCGGAAATTAATCTGCGTCACCTATGAAACGAAAAACAGAAAACCGGATTTTCTTCCGAGCGCTAGTTCTTATTTAAAAAAAAAGAAACAAATCGAAGGTCGCAGTGCCTCTCAACTGTCCACGCGACTTTCGAGTGACGTACTCTGGGAGGTTCACGTGTTTTCCCCTTGGGCACTCTCTTTAGAAACCCCAGCCGCTTCCTCCGCGATTGACGACTTTGAAAGGATTAGCCTCGTCGAAGGTCGCGGTGAGCGATGGACACAAAGGACGGTTCGTCACGGGGCTGACGGCGAGTGCTTTCGGATTTGGATTTGGATTTAGTGGCGTCCCCTTTGTAACGGGTGGCCGCTCGCCGGAAATTCCGGCGATGGCCTGCCAAAAAAGGCTTGCTCAGCCCAGTTTCCAGCCAAGACTAGCCGAGTTCTTGTTCTGTTGGAACTTCGGTCGGGTCCACGGCGTCCACGGTGTGGGGCAGGTCGACTTGGGTGGAAAATATCGGTTGTCCGGCTTGTGCTTGCACGTCCGGCCCAGCTCGCCTCTCCCTCTTCCACAGCCGCCAGGAAATCTCCCACCACTGCTCTAGTCGGCGCTTGGTGGTCTCGACGTGTTCCTCGCCGTCATCTCCCCGCTCCGCCGTCCGGAAGCCCAGCGCGTCCGGCAGATGGTCCACCTGGGGGCACGGGCTGAGGGCCCCGCACTGCAGCACCAGATGTTCGGTTGTCTCCTCTGCTGCTCCGCAGGCGACGCAGGCGGTTGGGGCCCCAGTGTCATATCGCGATCTCCACAGCCTGGTCTTGAGGGTTCCCGTGCGTGCCTCGAAAAGCAAGCTGCTGCCCCTGGAGTCATCGTACAGCTGCTCCCGTTCGATCGCCAGCTTCGAGGCCGCGTACACAGTCATTGATGATTTTCGTGTTGCCGACTCCGTCCACCTTCGCGTCTCGACCTGGTGCACGTGCTTCTTGAGGTCCGCAACCCCTCTCGGAGCGGCCGGCCGTCCAGCAGGGTCGGTGGTACCTCATACTTTCCCGCGAGCCTGGCCACCCGTTTGGTCAGGCGCGTGTTTACACTCCTGTACACGAGGTACTTAAACACCCTCCTGGCCCATCGCTCCTCTCCGAGGCCGCACAGACGCCTCTCGTAGGCTAGCTTAGCCACCGCTTCCCTCGACTCAAAGGCAGACCACCCGAGGTCCCCCTGCACCCCTTCGTTTGGAGTCCCCCTGTGTGCCCCGAGTGCCATCCGCCCCGCCTCCCGCTGACGAACCTCTAGGAACTCCCGAGTCTGGGACGACGTGCACAGCACCCGATTCGCAAACGTCAGTCCGGGCACCATCACCATCTTCCACAGGCTACGAGCAACCTCGTAGCGGTCGAAAGCCCACATGGACGTTGCTGCTAGCACTCCCTTTCCCCTCATGGCCTTTGTCCGGACAGCCGATTCGTGTGCTTGGATGTAGTTCCTACCTGTGGACAGGTGTACACCCAAGTACTTGTAGTCTGTGGCACACTGCACAGTCTCTCCCTGCAGTACAAGCGGTGTGTCCAAAGCCCCTCTACATTCTCTGTAGGCCCCCACTTCAGCACTTTGCACTTACGGGAGCTGAACTTTAGGCCCAGTCTGTCCCCTTGTTTTGTGCATATGTCCAGCAGCTGTTGCATCTCTTCACAGGTGCCCGCTGTCAGCACCAGATCATCCGCATAAAATAATCCTGGAAGGAGCTGTCTCACCATTTGCCCATTTTCCATGTAAGACAGGTTGAGGCCTCTCCCACACTCCTCCAGTTCTGCCTCCCATCTAGACATATATAACATGAACAGGAGAGGGGAAAGGGGGCATCCTTGCCCCTTTCCTTCTCCTGAAGTCAACAAACAGGGTTTGTTGACTTCCGCGTACCTCCAGAGACGCCGTCATTGCTTAGTTCCCGGAAGCCGCCACAGGCGGCTGCAGACACGGCAAATAATTCGTTTTTTGCCTTTGCGATTGATGCAGCAGAATAGCAGTTTTTCGGGGAAAGGTGACGCGTTTTTGGTCACTTGGGCTTGCATGAACAATATAAAAAATGCAAACGGGAAATTCTTTCAACATTAAAACCGTTGCACAGCCCCTTTAAGCCTCTTGCGACGGCATAGGACCAGATGCGCTGCTGAGGAGCTCGCAAGGGGCTTACCGATCTCGTCTAAGCCAGTCTTTGGTTGCAAGTGTGTGAACGGCCTTTAACTCCGTTGCTCGCCGCAAAGTGCTTCCAGGGTGGCCATGTTGGATTCAAGCCGCACTACGGGAAGCGACCGACGCTTCTGCAGGAGAAACGGAGGCGGGGAGGGTGTGGCGTGGCTGTGAGGCGGCGTGCTGCGGCGTGCAAAGCAGACAAAATAAAGTACGGCGACACGCCGCGCCTGCGCCATCGTCCCGTCATTTGTCTCCTGTTTTTCTCTATGCCCACGGCAGGACGTTGTAGCTGACGAAAACGTCGCGCCTTCGCAATCCGTAGCTGCGCGTTGTTGTCCGGTCCAAGGATTTGCCCGCAAAGCGAAAAACGTGCTCCGCCCGAAACTCGGCGCCTGCAAGGTCGCTTTCCTCATGAAGTTTCGATCCAGCTCGGCGCATCGTTACCGCGCTTCTCCGCCAATACGAAGTTAGCGGCGCAGAAGAGTCGAGCCGTCAGCGCCACACCGCGCCGTGCCAGCCACCAGCACTGGATTCCCTCATCCCCCACCCCTCCCATTTCCCGGCTACCCATCATTAGACCACCAAAATTATTTAATTCTAACGCACCTCAGCCGACCTGACCCACCTACCCCCTTGCAGCTCTACTCCTACCCCCCCCCTTCTCACCCCCAACTTTTCTCCACCAAACCCCAACCCCCGAGAGCCAGTGACAAACGCGCCAGGTGCGCATCCACTATTGTCCCTCTCTTCCCCCCCCCCTATCTTATTCACAACGCTTCACACACACACACGCCGCAGGTAGAGATCTGCACTGGTACGGGCCAGCCCGCGGGCCACGGGCCGACTAGGCCCGCGGGCCGGGCTCAGGCTTCACGACTACATTCATAATGGGCCCGGGCCGGGTACGGGACTTGCATTCGAGTCTACAAGACGGGCCAAAGCGGGCCAAGCCGGCCATTACTTTTTTTAGAGCACAGCTCTTAGGCGCCCGTTTCCGGCTTGAGCGGCGTCGGCGTAACCGCGCGGTGCATTATCGGTAATTTTCCCGCTATATTTACCGGAAAATTTTACCCGCTAAATTTAGCGGAAAATTTACCCGCTAAATTTAGAGGAAAATTTTTCCCCTTTAAATTTAGCGGAAAAATTTATCTGCTGAATTTAGCGGAAAAATTCCGCTAAATTTAGCGGAAAAAATCCCCGCTAAATTTATAGGAAAACTTTTCCCGCCAAATTTAGCGGAAAATTTTTCCTGACATATTTAGCGGGAAAAAACTTCCCCACTACATTTAGCCGAAAATAATTACCCGCCAAATTTAGCGAAAACATTTCCCGCCAAATTTAGCAGAAAATTTTGTCCGACAAATTTAGCGGAAAAAAGTTTCCCCGATAAATTTAGCGGAAAAACTTCCCCGCTAAATTTAGCGGGGAAATTTGGAGCCTACGCCAGAACTAATAATAACAGCAAAAAAAAATTAAAGACGTTTACAATCCCCTGTAATGCCGAATTAGAGCGCAGCTCTTGAGGAGGAGGAGGGGAAGGTACGGAGAGGAGGCTATGCCCCTCCTCCTCTCCTGCTCGCCTCCCATTTAGGGGAAAATTTTCCGCTAAATTTAGCGGGGAAATATTTTCCGCTAAATTTGGCCGGGAAAGTTTTCCGCTAAGTTTGACGGGGAAATGTTTCCGCTAAATTGGGTGGGAATTTTTCCGCTAAATTTAGCGGGGAAATGTTTCCGCTAGATTTAGCGGGGAAATTCATTCATAATGCACCGCGCGGCTACGCCGCTGAAGCCGGAAACGGGCGCCTAAGAGATGCGCTCTAAAAGAAGACGCTTACAGCATTGAAGGTTTGGAATCTGTATATAAACCAGGTTGAAAGTTGGAATAACAAAGAAACCAGGTTGGAACAAGTTTAAAATTTATAAAAAAACAAGAATTATTTTTTTACATTTTATTGCCTCTTTGCATAGCCAGTTACATCACAAAGTGCCAGCTACATAACGGGGTGTGATGGTTTGTGCTACATGTGCCAAAAACTAGACAGATACTAGAAAACTACCTACCTGTTAAATCAGTACCTACAAATATCACGAAGTTTATAAAAAATGGCAAAATCATTGCAAGGTGGTCGTATCTTACCGCCATAATTTGTGCCCTGAACGTGCTTGTAGCACAAGCACAACAATATGACCTGCATAAATGTACGTAATAAATGATCAAAAAATATGAAAAGAAGAATGACACGAGGTCTGCATTTTTGTAGTATCAAACCTTGTGCTCAGGGTCGAAAAGCTACGTCACACAACGTGCGGAGACAAAAAGAGAAAAGAAAGTACAGCATCTGTTGTTTTCTTTTTAGGGAAATATATACTGTAAACGACTTAATTTTCGCGAGGACCTAATTTTCGCGAATTTCGCGAATAGCCTACAATTCGCGAAAAATAGGTCCCGCGAACAATTCCGGTAAAATGTAAACGCATTGGAATCTATATTGAGATCCCACCGCGTCGCGAAAATTAGAACCCGCGAATTGTTCCAAAACTACCGCTTTGATCTAAATCGCGAAATACAGTGAAACCCGTTTAGAACGAACCCACCTACATCGAATTATTGTTGATATCGAACTCACGGAAAATTTAAATAAAATTCATGTAAAAGGCACTTTTTATAACGAACAGCATATTGGCTATATCGAACTTCTTCCCCGGGAAGGCTAACAAAAACGCGCAAACAGCCTGTCCCTTCCTCCCCCCCCCCCCACCTCCCCCCAAAAAAGTATGAAAGGAAGAAAATTTTAAAAGCTTAAGCCGCGAACAAAATTGAACGAAGAGGCGATTTAGAAAGGGGAAGCAAGCTTTAAAAAAAACACTGTGCACGCACGCAAAAACAAATCGTCCTAAAGCGGTTGTTTACGAAGAGAAGTGGTTCAGAAGGGGAGATAAGCTAAAAAAAGAAACGCTGCACACATAAAAAAACAATTTTTAGCGTTTTGTTTTATTGTGGAAGCGAAGCGAAGAGATGAGGAAGAAAGAGAAGCTATCGTCTTACAACGAACGCATCGTGGAAGTTCGTTGTAAATCGGTTTTGCTATATCGAACTACTTGCTATATCGAACTGATCGTTGTGTTTCCCGCTGTTCGTTATACACCAACTCATGTTTACAAACAAACCGGAGCGCCCCTAGCGGACGCCACCGGCGCCGCGCATGCGCGGTGGATGGTGGGCAAGAAGCCCGCCGTCGCCCATAAACAAACCATTGAATTGCGTTGTTGTCGGCGTCAATGGGAGTCCCCGTGCTCTTTTTCGCGTTGGAATTGTTGATTCTACGTCCTCCTAACAATGTCCGACTACTTGAGCGGCTTCAGCAAAATTAACGAAGCAAAACTTTGTGTGAATAATGTGACATGTGGCGATTCATTTCACGTGGACGCCGCAGAATGGGCGCTGAAGCCTGACTCCCACGATGAGATTGTGCTCGCTATTTTCAGTCGCGACGTCGCTCGGGCTGTAAAAGCGTGGACCGTAGCTGAGATGTTGGACGTCGATACTGAAAACCGCAAGTAGAATCGGGCATTACAAGTCGGTGATGGCCACTGGTAATAATGATCAACATCTTCTTGTATCTACTGTTTACACTTTTCCTACTTACCCCAACCAACCTTCAAAAGTGTTTTGAGGCCTGCACTTAGTTCTTATCGTAATCACTGGGTCAACGTTTGGTTTACGGGCCGCTGTCGTTTGAACGAGCTGACGCCAAAAAGCAGACAAGTTTGAAAGAGCAGACGACAGTTCGAACGCATGCGCAATGGAGTTCGGGCAAGAAGCACCGCGTCCCGCGTCAACAAACCATTGGAATGTCACTAGGGGTGTCGCGAACTTTTGTCGAACCAGATTTTTAGGTCGAACTTTCGGGGTTCGACTGTGTCGAACCGGTTCGACGAACCTTCGAACTTTTCACCAGGTTCGACCGGTTCGACTTTGTGGACAGTGTGGCCAGACCTTGATACAAGCATTCAAAGTTTGGCAAACTTTTTTTAATGAAAATGGTTATTTTATTTTATAAACAGTTGCAATCAAAATAAACCAATTCTGATCACTGAAGAAGTTAATAACTTATTTGTTTTTGTACTGTATTAACTGAAATAACCAATCAACGCTGCCTTTAATTCGTCCCTTAGCCATCACCGTCCAATCCAAAGCCAACTGGCCAGCCTGTCGCACATGCGCACACGAGTCGAACCTCAATACAAGGTTCGTCGAATTTTCCACCAAAAGTTCGAAAAAGTCGAACCTGGTCGAACTCGAACCTCGGCCGGTTCGCGACACCCTCAAATGTCACGGTGTCGGCGTCTGTGTGAGTCTGCATACTCTTTTTCGCGTTGGAATTGTCGATTCTACGTCTTCATAATAATGTCTTACCGCTTTAATCGCCTGAGCGAAATTATCAAGGCTCGTTACGCCGCTAAACTTTGCGTAAATAATTTGACGTGCGGCGATTTATTCACATGAACGCCGCAGAATGGACACCAAAACCATGAGATTCTTCGAGCTATTTTCGGCCGCGACGTCGCTCGTGCTGCAAAAGTGTAGAAGGGAGCGGCGATGATCGACGTCGATGGTGAAAATCGGAAGCGGGAATAGACCAAGCGTAACAAGTCGGTGATGGCCACTGGTACCAATGATCAACATCTTGTATCTACTGTTTACACCGAGCCTAATTAAGTCTTTTGAGGCCTGCAATTACTTCTTATTGCAATCACCGGGTCAAAGTTTGGTCTACGGGCCGCTTTTGTTTGACCGAGCAGACGATAAAAAGCAGACAAGTTTGAAAGAGCAGACGAAAGTTCGAACGATCAGGCGGCCGTGTGAATTTGAAGACGCACTGAACCCGTGGGTGGTCCGGACAACTTGGCGGTTTTCTCTCGTTCATGTTGGAACAAAGCAAATACGTCTGGCGAACACAAAGTTGTTGCCCGCACAAGCAATCGTAGTTCGACAGCGCCTGGTTTGCCCTTTTCACGGCTACTATCCACGTTCTCGGACGAACGGAGGGGGCAGAAACACATGAAAACTGATCTTCAAACCTTCCCAGACTCTCTTGGTACAGCCACCGTCGCAGCATTTTGACGAGAAGGCAGGTTTTTTGTCTGGTTTCTAACAAAGAAACAGAGGAATGCATGTCTCGCCAAACGGCGACTTCTGCCCACCACCCCAGACCGGAAGTGCGTCCGACGCGCCACCACCGCGGCGTGTTGACTATTGAGCCCGCCAAAAATAAGTCTGTTTCACGAAAGGTGGACAAATTCGATATTGCGAAAACTACGCGTCGCACCAAAAAAGGCTTGTGTCGTTTTGGTCCTGGGCCAGGGGCCTATTTAGGAAAATTATTAAAGTCACGAGATAATTAAATTGTTAATTATTTTTGCGTAATTAACTTTTTTATTATTGGGCTTAAGGGCATGGTTTCAATTAGAAAATTGCTCAGCATCGTCAAAAAACACTAAATCAACAAATTGCAAAACGATAGAAGGCACGGGAAGCATTTTACGGCTTTCTGAAAAACCGTACAAATTCGACGGGTTTTTAAGTTTCGGTTTGTTATCGGAGCGCATCTCCGCCCCGGCAGCACCGCGCCCCGTGGAGAGATAGTGCAACCAGCCTCTGCTGCGTCGCGCGATGACAGCGCAGCACAGGTTAGTTGCACTATCACTCCACGGGGCGCGGTGCTGCCGGGGCGGAGATGCGCTCCGATAACAAACCGAAACTTAAAAACTCGTCGAATTTGTACGGGTTTTCAGAAAGCCGTAAAATGCTTCCCGTGCCTTCTATCGTTCTGCAATTTCTTGATTTAGTGTTTTTCGATGACGCTGAGCAATTTTCTAATTGAAACTATGCCCTTAAACACAATATTAAAAAATTTAATTACGCAAAAATAATTAACAATTTAATTATCTCGGACTTTATTAATTTTCCTAAATAGGCCCCTGGCCCAGGACCAAAAAGACACAAGCCTTTTTTTTGTTGCGACGCGTAGTTTTCGCAATATCGAATTTGTCCACCTTTCGTGAAACACCCTGTATATATATTACGCACGAAACTATTTTTTTTTATTTGCGCTACAAAAGATGATTATGAGACAAAAAAAAATCTAGGTTTGTAATAGGGAAGTTTGTACGGCCATTCCTGGTCAACACAGGCGCGAGTATGACAGACAGGGTACCGTATCGAAAGAAACTGCTCGAAGGCACTGCATCGCAATGTGGTTCGCGTCTGGTGTAAACATTCAGGGCTCGGAATCTGTAAATAAACCAGGTTGGAAGTGAGAATACCGAATAAACCAGGTTGGAACAAGGTTGGAATTTATAAATAAACCAGAGGTATTTTTCGTAAGATCCCATTGTCTGTTTGCGTATCAATTAAGTTACATCATAACGGGATACGGTGGTCTGTGCTACATCTGCCAAAAATTAGACTTTTACAAGATAACGCCCCACCTTTTGAATCAGGACCTACAATTATCACGAAGTTTATAAAAACATGGCGAAATCATTGCGAGGTAATCGTATCTCACCGCCATATTTTTTTCCCTAAAGCCGGGGTCGCACTGCATCGTACATCATACAAAAGACAGTCTGCAAACAAATTCGAACGCAAGTCACCACGAGATCTGAGCTTCGAATGCCGCATGGCAACGAATTCAAGGAGACACTTGGCACGCGGCATTCGAACCACGGATATCGTGGTGACTGATATCTGCAGGCTGTCTTTGTATAATGTATAAGCAGTGTGAACTCGGCATAAAGATACTTCTAGTAGAAGAAAACACCGCAATATGACCAGCAAAAATTGCATAATAAGTATTTAAAATATTAAAAGAAAGAGTTCCGGCTCAAGAAGCTACGTCAAATAACGTGCAAAGATTAAAAAAAAAAAAAGGAAGTGCAGCATGATTATTTTGATTTAGGGTAATCCAAAATATTTATTTACGGAGGTAATTTTTTTTTTTAGAGTTTTATACGCTTTACAGATTGCAGTCAAATATATCATAAGGCCCGCTTGTAGCGCTAGCCGCCATATGTGCAGATGAATATCTCAAATTAAATAAGCATACTTCCCAGAGCATAGAGTTATTACAATAAACGCTAGAGGCTCAGCTGGCGCTAGTGTGCTGTTGCATTTTGAAGCAGACAGCAAGCAGTCTAAATTTGACTTCCGGTAATGTATTCCTATGGGAAAAAGCGAGTGCATTTTCTCTCTGCGCTC
This sequence comes from Ixodes ricinus, assembly GCA_037355805.1. NCBI lineage: Eukaryota > Metazoa > Arthropoda > Arachnida > Ixodida > Ixodidae > Ixodes > Ixodes ricinus. The sequence goes on from JAZHYW010037068.1 coordinate 26,060, forward strand.
GATTATAAGAGCAAATATCACGAATAATTTGTACGTACTAGGCACATTGGAACATTTCTCAGTCACGCAGACGAAATAATTGGTCAGTTACGGCGTTTTTCTTTCAAATTCATCACATTAAAAACGGTGCTAAAACGGCTTCGTACGTGTATTTTTGTGCACTGTCGGACACTGTTAGCGCGAACACGGCGTCGACGCTTTCCAGCATGGGGGATATACGTGCCAAACGAATGAAGGACATGTGGAAAACCGAGAAAGACGGCAAGAACTACGCAGTAACACTGGATAAGTAACTCCTTGTGCTTGCAGACGATCAAAATAAATTGAAAGTCACGTAATATAGTCAGATTTGCAATAAATAAGCACTGCTTTATTCCTTCTGCTCATGAATATGTGCGAAGATGCTTGTTCTGGGTTCATCACCCGCACGCTCCAAACCTTTGCAAATAGGGAGAGCCAGAGAGAAGGCGCCCGATAAAAACTGCCCGACATAGGAAATAATAAAAAGACACACCTTTCGTAGCTCACGTGCTTTATTTTTTTGCGTTCGGATGTTTTTCTTTAACCGATCGTAAAGATGCACGACGGAGTCATTTTCATCCAATGACAGGACGGGCATATTAGCAATATATAAGCACCACCGAAACGCTAGCAAACCTTGAACACACTCTACATTCCTTTCGAACGTTAGTTTGCTTAGAATCGTCGCTCGTTTTCACATACCTTCCTTGAAACAGGGTTTGGGCCTGAAATAGAGCGAAGTTTAACATCGTTCAGTGGTAAAGAAAAATGCTGTAACTAAAGCAATTACACTTTCACAATACCAATAAAGGTACATACTATCCGGTACAACCGAAATTACAAAAGTTATTCATGTTATTTTCCGGCGAAGAGACAAAATTCACGCGCGTTTTCCCATAGGAATACACAGGGAGGCTGGAAAAGTAGACTGCATGCTGTCTGCTTCAATTTGCAACCGGAAGTCCCGTAGACACTAGCGCCAGCTGAGCCTCTAGCGTTTATTGTAATAACTCTATGCCCCAGAGCAGCTGTTCACCGTTCAACTCAATTCAATCCATTTATTTTTCTTCAAATCAAGTCATACAAAATAAAGAGCTGGCCCACAAGAAACAAGAATCTGTGTAGAAGCTGCAACTCTACGTAACACGACTTTTATTTATTTATTAATTTTTTTTAGGGGGGGGGGAGGGAACTTGATGCCTTGATGCCGGGTTGAGAGCGCCTCCTCCTCTTTTTCTAAGCGTTCGGGAGGTTTTAGGGATTTCGGAGGCCTCGGAGGCCATGCCATCACTATACTTCGTTTCAGCTTGGGTCCAGACGCAGCCGATGCTGCAAGCGCAGGAGCTCCGGGCTTCCAGCGTCCCTACCACGCGCGCTCGTGCAGTACGGAGGCACTGTTCAGGGCCACACGCTCGTGCTTCTAGCATCGAGCTGCGTCTGGACCCAAGCTGAGCAAGTATAGAGCGCTTCTCGTTTCCGCCGCGGGAGTGGTGAGCAGCAGGCTGGGGACGCGATAAGTAGTTTCTGTTTCGGTAGCTCGTCTCGGTCTTTTTCGCTAAATTGGCCGGAAGTAACGCTATCCCGCTGGCAGCGACCTTAGTGTATTTATCAATTTTAAAGAGCACCACTGTCCGGTTCGGGGATTCGTGCAAGGTTGAAGCAGTGCTTGTTTACGCTGAATACTTGAAAGAGTTATAAATTGTCATAACGATTTATTTGACATTTTATTTATGTCAATGCTCCGTGTGAAGCCCTATGTTGTGGTTGATGTGCATAAAGGTTAATATGCTAGAACTCTGCTAGCTGCGCGGAAGTGTTGGAGGTTGGATTTGCGGAAACAGCTCCCGTGTTTGCGAGCTTGGGCTTTGAGCAGTTTGTGGCCATGTGCTTGTGACCGTGCCACCGTGCTCAGTGTGCTTCTCTAGTGACTTCAAGCGTGCTGCTTCAAGTACCCGTAGGGCTGGATCTTCATGAGCGGCGTCCGCATAACAAGAAGTTTGTTTCTGAAGGGCCTGAGAAGTGTTTTGGGCTCTCATAATGCCAGGGTAAGCAACCGGTTTGTGCACCGCCCATGATTTGGAGTGACAAACCGAGCGGTGCCGACGGTGTTTTCTCCGCGCAGTTCGTCTCCAGGGCCAACAACACGGTCTCCCTGCCCCAGGAAATTAACGAAGCTCTTGAGTCTTCTGAGATGAAACACAGGCGTCATCCGGGCACAAGAAAAAATATACAAGTCAGTATTCCCGACAAGCTGCTCGCCGCAGCCATGCAAGTTCTAGCAAGTAAGTAACTCGGCTCTTACTGCTTGATCCTAATTGGCCGGGCTTGTGTGAAGAATGTATAAGGTGCTCTCACCTATGTAATTTTGTCCACCATTTTGCTGTTGTGAGCTCTCTGGCATGTGCCGAGGAAGCGAGCATTCCAAGTTTACGTGACCCCTAAAATGCGCAGAGCACGGAAGCTATAAGTCTTACCACGCTGACATCTCCTCAACAGCTTGTGATGTAATCCTTCGAATGAGTAAATTCGTTTAAAAAACAAACAAAAAACCAACATCGTGAATGGCAGGTTGACGTCGTGTGAAGACACCACTGCCAGATGCGTAAGTGCCTCGACGCATCTTTGGAGTAATTGACTACTCCAAGTGCAAATCTGCAAAACCTAAACGCCGCCTTCGTGCTGCGTGGCGCAGATTTGTGAGCCCTATAAGGGTGCAAAGTAAGAGGTGCTCTGACTCATTGGCTCCATGGACGCACGTGCGTGCCGGCGCTTCTCAAGTAAAATCTCATCACATGGATTCCCTGAGTTTTCGATAAGTAATACAACGGTATGGAAATCAGCAGTATCTTAATAACAGGGATGCCAGTGTCATCATCTCTCTGTTCTCGGCTGGAGCTGCAAGACACAGCTAGCTGTCATCAGAGCTTAATACACAAGGTGTTAGCATCCATTAAAATGTAAACTTTTTGTTTGTTTTGTTTGTTTTACATTACAGAAACCGGCAATGCATGGCCCAATACTAGATCCTACTTCCAAATTGTAATACCAGCGAAAGCTCAGAGACAAAATGCCAAGGTCCCTACATACTTATCATCATGTTGGTTCAGAAGGTGAGGAGGCATTTTCAGAAATTTTGTGTATTGAGAAACTAGCAGTGATTTTCCAGAAATTTTTTTTATTAGGAAACAGGGTTTATTTTTTTTATTAAATTGGTTGTTATCACTTGCAACTTTTATACCAGATGATGTGAAGTTCTGAAATTTTAGCTTACCTAATCTCAACTGCCGGCACTAATTGAGTGTGAACATTCAAACATGCATGGCTCATTTTTTGTTCATAAAAAACATAATTCATTTTAGTCGCTCTTGTACCCCAGGCATGTGACCAGACCCATGTCACTTTCATTCAATTCGATGACAGCTAGACGTCATACTGTGGCAGAACTTAAATTACACGAGTAAAGACGCCGCATGCTGAGTCTGTGTGTACCTCAACAAGAGTAGCTTGTTCGGCTCAGTATTATGCATCAGTATTCTAACGCCCAGTACACTCATTGTGTGTAGCCCAAAACATTGAGTCGGCTGCGGTGAAGCGGCGTCCGTCTTGCGGCTGCAGCTTTGGACTAAGTGCCTGCCCACCGAGGACCGTGAGATTAGGGACAAGGCGCAAAGCTCTTGAGAGGCAGCTTTTGGGAGATCGTGAGTATTGTTTTGCAGCCCTTGGGTGTAAGCGTTAGTCAAAACCAGTCTGGTTATCTACGCATGAGGCAACTTATTGTTTTGGAACTTTCATCTACTAACATACCAGCATGAGATAGGCGCTTTTTCCTTCTGAGGCAAGGCAAATTCGGGAGTCTATGTGCCGATCCAGTGAAAGGGCATCTGGTACAGCCCAGTGAAGGGGCTATTTTCACCCTTCGGGATCCAATAACGTGCTACCGAAATCTGAGTAGTCACGCTTTCTACACAGCCATGGCCTCTGTCCGCATGTGCGGCTTCCTCTGCTGCAGGATTGTAACCTGCACAAACTGGAGATCTGTATGCCGGAGCTTTTAGCTCTGGAGCTCTGAAGGCGGCTTTAGCCTGGCTGCGACAGCGTTGTTGGCCTACTCATGCACGGATTTGTCTATAATCTAGGTGTCTGGCCTCTAATGTAGTAGGCAGGGGCGGGGGGGGGGGAGGGGGTCCCTGGTTATCTTCTAAATTTAGCGGAAAGGTTCTATCACGTGGCCGATGCACGAATTCAGTTTCCCCATTAAATTTAGCGGGAAAACTGAATTGCCTAGGGGTTGTCCTAGAGGTCATCCTGACGTCAGATCCTTGAGGTCGTCCTAGATGTCGTTAACGATTGTCCTCCAGGACGTCGTCCATGGATTCATAACAAAAGAAGTAGGTAAACATGACAGATACTGCTCATCGCAATTCGTATACAAGCAACAATAGTGGTTTCTGTTTAATTACTGGATTTTCTACGGCACTTAGCACTTTTCCTTATATTGTTCTTCTCTCTTTGTATTTTTTCTTGTGGCTACATGTATCACTTCATGGCCCTCTTGAAGAAGCTATCATCTAAACCATTTTTGTTATTTTGTATTAGTATACGAGGTGACTGTCTCTCTTTAAGAAAGAAGCCCTCTATAAACAAACTTTTCCATGGACTGGTTTTCCACGGCCTGGAAGCTTGGAAGCGCAAGTGTTCCGACTTGAGATGATCCTACAGTGATACTGACTGGATGTCTGAGGAGGATTGCGAGCGTGCTGTGCCTGAGGGAAGGATGTTTGGGCCCTCTGCTGGTTCTTAATTGTGCCATGACAGATGATACAGTCTCTTCAGCCCATAACTAAATGTGACCAGGGGTGATGCTTGCTTTTTGGTTTCACCTTCTTTTTTATTAAAAAAGTCACTCAGTTTCCTGAGACTTTGTTTCTGACTACTTTTGGACAGCTATCCTGCATCCTGAGGGATATCTTGTTTTCCTGCTGCCAGTGTAAAGCAGGGGTCTTGAACTCTAGCCGGGTGCAAGAGCTAAATATCACCGCCCGAAAGGTCAAGGGCAGCACTCAGGTGAGGTGTGGGTTACTACATTTGGGGTATTTTGGGATTAAAGTAATCGCAGCGTTTCAGGTTGCAAAACAGTTGAATCTGTCAGTGACACTCCGGTGCATTTCTCAGGGAAGGGACAACTCGTGGTGCTCAGCCTTTTGCTGAGCTCGCCGTTTTGCCGAGTGGTTATATTCAAGCTTTTGATGTGCTTCTCTGCATTGCTGGGCTAATACCTGACGTGATAACAGAGATCTAAGCACGCCAGCGTTAGCTGGTGGTGCATTAAGAGTGAGAACAAGCTCACTGTCATTCACATGTCGCTTACAATTCACTCTCCTTAACAGGCATAGCAAAAAATATACTTTAGCACTGGCATTTTTACTTTCCCAAACAATTCTATAGCAGCAACACAAAAAAGATAGATATATATATGTATCAGGTGTGTGAACCGGAACCGGGCAGGAACCAGAACCCGGAACCGAACCGATATTTTTCCCGGAACTGGACCCGAATTCCAGACCGTTATATTTGTTATTGCGATGGACACGGGACTTGGGCCGGAAGAAAAATAACGGTTACCGGCTCATGTCAAAAACGATTCGGCCATCGCGCTGTCGACAATAATGAATGTGCTATCAATGCCATTTGTTTTTAAGTACCGTCCCAACTGGCCCACTAACCTCGCTTACATATTCTTCTTCTCCTCAGTCTGCAAGGAATATAAACGCTGCATGCATGAATCTGGAAACACAGGAACCAGTATTGCGCATGGTCGCGAAGCTTACAAAAAAAAAGAAATTGGCAGGCTGACGCAAAGAAGAAAAATGAGTGCAAGGATTTCATTTCCCTACAATCTCGTAAATCCTAAATGCTGCTGTGTTACATCTATTCTCATAACCATTTCTAAAAACGTGATGTTGCAGTTCTTCTTTTTCTATTTTGATGTTATTTTGATTTTGTTATTTTGATGTTGCTATTTGTCACTTATAATTTCCAGACCGGTTCCGTGAGCCAGTTCCGCCATAGGCCGAGTTTGAGACCGGTTCACGGGTCCAGATGTCGAGACCGGAACTGAACTGGAACAAAATTAATTTACCTAAACCTGAACCGTAACCGAACCCGTATTTTTTTTGGATGAAACACACACTTGAGTCTATATATTATCATACCTCCGGCTTAACACACTCACTCTGTGAGGGGCCCTCACTCACCCTCACTCACCCTCATGTTCGCAGGTGAGGTGAGGGTGAGTGACTTTCTGAACCAAGGAAAGTGTAGTAGTGTGAGGGGTAAGTGGGGGGTGTGAGGGGCCATGAATGCGTGAGGGGCGTGAGGGACGGTGAGTGGCGTGAGAGCCATGGGGGTTCGTGAGGGGTGGGAGGGCGGTGAGTGTGTGAGGGGTGGGGAGGGGGGGGTGGGTGTGTGAGGGGCAGGAGGGGCGAGAGGGCCGTGAGGGTCGGTGAGTGCATGAGGGCCCTTCAGACGGAGCAACTCTTCTCAGCAATTTCGGTGTTGATGGCGGGTTGTTCCCTAGCTTCCCTAGATCGACACGAATTGCTGAGATCGGGTCCGGCTCGAAACCAGCGAGTAACTCGGAGCAATTCGAAGACGCTTAGAAGCGGCTGCATCCAATCAGGGACGCAATATTTCCCTGTGATACCTCTGTGCCGGTGATGATAACAACAAAAGACTTCGTTCTGGTTTTGAAATTGATCGTTTTTTGGAAATAAACTGTTTCCAGAAGAGATGCACATGGTATTCTCAACGAGAGTTGCAATGCATCGAGGAACACGTTATATGCGCGTAATTGTGTGTCTAAATACGTGCAAGAAAAATAAAATTTCATGGTGATGATGGCAGAGTCGCTTAACTGATGGTTGCTGCATGCTGAGCCTGAGTGGCCCACGTGTTGCTGGTGTTACGGCGCGTCAGAAGTTTACTGGTCCCGAAGCTCGCCCCATCTGAAAGCGGGCCCTGAGTGGCCGTCGAGGGCTGATGTAGGTGCGTGAGGGGTGTGGGGGCGGTGAGACGGCCGGCGTGGGGGCGGTGAGTGGCGTAATGAGGGCGGTATGAGTGGCGTGCGGGCGGTGGGTGGCGTGAGGGCTATGAGTGCGCAGGGGCGGGTGAGTGCGTGAGGGCCATGAGTGAGTGGGGGCGGTGAGTGCGTGAGGGGTGCGTAGGCCATGGGTGCGTGAGGGCATGAGGGCCGTCAGGTTCAGTGAGGGTGATGTGAGGGGCTGAAGGTGAGTGTAGCTGTGAGGGTGGAGGTGAATTGTGGTGAGGCTTAGTGTGAGTGTGGCTGTGAGGGTGGGTTGGGCGACCTAAAATCGCACGACCTCTGTATATTATGCATGTTACCCCAACAGCTAGAAGCCCAAGCTCTCTTGCTTTATCTTCAGTGAGTTTCTCCTGCTGGGTGAGAGTTCCTTGCAGCCGCAGGTATGTGTGTCCTTGAGCACAGAGCTCACCCTTAGCTTAGCCTAGTAGAGTAGTGGTGATTGTCAGACAGGTGATTTACATCAGAGGGCGAGGTTGTGAGAGAAAAATGTTTAGACGAAAAACTGCTCTGTCCTAATCTCAAACAGAATAGAGCAAAAATGCTCCAACATCCTCCGTCTGGGGTTTGCACAATGTTGAAAATTCGCCAGCTCGCTTGCATACATCTCTCTGTAATTTCTAGCAGAATGTGTTCCACGAGTTCTATCAGTAGAGCTTTCTTTGGAGCATCAATGGGTCAACCAGTGTGGAAACTTGTTTTACGATGCATGTAGCGCTCGAGGAATAGGTCTCAAACACATGGCCCGCAAGCCGCGTGTATGAGACCCTTGGCGGCAGTATAGCTTCTGGGTATCAAAATAAAGAGGCTAGAAGGAGCAAGCAGGAACACTGGTAATGTTCATGCTGTGGCTATGAGTATTTGATGCCATGTTAAGGGACACTGACAGAGTATTTTATGCTTGCCGAGTTTTTTAGTTGTGCATGACGTATGCAGAGCCCGACTACCCAGAGACACAATTTGCGGCTCGAAATTCGGTTTCTTTTTGCCCGAAAACCGCCGATCAAGAACTGGCCGGTTCGAGGTCCGGCATCACTCTCTTTCCGTGAGTCACGGAGCGTTTTCTAAGGTTTTCGACACGACCACCAAATTTAATCAAAGTCGTTGGTCACTGAAGGTACGCATCAATATTAAAAATATTAAAAATATTTAACCCATTTTTTGTGGCATCTAAAAAACTGCAAATACGTTGATTGAAAAAAAAAAAAGTTCCACAGAGAACGGGAAGCATCTCTTTAGCAACGTGCGTCGTCACGCGTATCATGGAACTCGCGGGGACGGTGTTGGCAGCGGGCTGACGGGCTGTAGTGGACCTCTACTTCAGAACTGCCGCCGCGGTGTTGGCAAATTCCGTCTCTGCTTTCTAAAGAGAAATTTGGGACTCCGTCAAAAGAATTGGTTTTTCATCCATCGTAGGCATGCCGGCCCACCAAGCCGACGGTGCATGAAGGCGTCCAGTTCCTGACGCACGAGCAACCCGAAGAAGCCCTCTCATAGTCCCCAGCGGACGCATCATCTTACGGGATCGGTGTGGTCTTGCCACAAGAGACCGACGGCAAGCGGCTGCCCCATTGCCTATGTATCGCGCTCTCACTGAGACGGAGCATGACGCTACGCTCAAATCGAGAAAGAAGCGCCTCGCAATCACATGGGCATGCAGATCACTGCTTGCCTGCAGCATCTTAGGACTGCAGTTTCACACGGCAGACAGACCCCCGTCAAGCCGCTGTTCCCTCATGACAACAAAGCGACTCGACGAGCCGGGCCCACTGACTGCAGCGATTCCGAGTGCGCCTGTTCCAGTGCTGGCTTCACACCTACCCGTGTGCTAGTGTTAGAATAAACCTACTGCGTCCATCAATCCTTACCCGGACCTGCGACATGTGTGCTGGCTTGGCGGTGCTAAGCGTAGCAATTCAGCGGCGTTGTAGCTCCTCACTCATCCAAATTGATGCCATGGGCCCGTGTCTGAGCAGCAACCAGGCCAAGCGGCTCCAACGCCAGCCTTCAGCCCATTTGTCGATTGCTCTCCCAGAGAAGCTTGGCTTCCGCCGTCCCAGGCGACTCGGCAGTTCCCTAGATCACGCACGTGGAATCGCCACGCGAGTCATCTCGGGACTCAACAACAAGAACAAGCAGCTGCTCAGGTGAAATACTGGTGATGGTGCCAGGAACTTTGCCGATGTCAGAAAGTTCGGCGCCTCGAATCTGGGGATTCGCGAAGCCGTGAACTTTTGCCGAACTTTTCTAAAGATTCGAAGCTAAGGTTCGGCAAAAAATACATCGTTACCTGACTTAACATTGATATTGACTTGAATTTTCCTGGGCGAAGAAAAGGTTTAATGTCTTTTTTTTCTTTAACTTAAATGCAGCATGTAATGCTTATTGACACAAAGTTATTGGCCAAATGAGGTGATCATTCTACAAGCGTAATTGTATCAGTGATTGTCGTTTTTGTGTGTTTACTGGCAATTTTTAGTGACTGCTTGCAGAAGTGGCATTGGCTGCAAGGTTGGGTAAGAAGCACTTGAGGTTTCGGTTTTGAGGGCATCATCGCAAGCCTGCATGAATGTGTGTACATTGTTAAAATGAAGGCAATAATACGACGTGCGCTTTCTCGGGTAATCACCGTTTCGTGTGCGAGCTCGATGCAACGGTTGCATGAGCCTTCACCAGAAGAGACTAACAATATTATCGTATTTGATATTGATACGTAAATATGCGCCTGTTTTTCTGGCGTGATAACGGAGCGTCAGCTTTACTTAAAAATGTGCGTCCCATGCTCGCAAACTCTCGTTTTTAACCTTTACAATCGCGGGTTTCTTGTGTTAGGACATACACGGACGTTTAGGAAGACGGAGGGACTTAGGAATGTCGGATGTGAGACGTCGAGGCATTTCAGTTCTGTTTAATGTTAATGTCGTGATAGTGAAAATGCAAGCAATGTCACTAATTGAAAAAGCAATATTATTTTGTTTGAACACTGGGGTTACCTTTCCCCGAAAAAAAACCGGCCCTTCAACCGGGGGGGGGGGGGGTAGAAGAGTTAGTGACGCGCTCCACGAGGGTATCCAGCTCTTCCACAACATCGTCGGCGCGTTTCTGGTCGCCACGCCGACAATACACTGCCGTGGGCTCATTTTCGTCTTCTGCGCATGAGAAAGGAAGTAGCGGTGACGTCAGAACGCCGAGCCCTGATTGGCGAGTCGCGGCCCCCTATCTGAGCGTCGTCTGCTCCTTTACAACGTCGTCTAAACTCCCAACGTCGTCGTGCGTCTGTCTTAGCCTTTCCTGCGATACTTTCGGAGGTGCGAGGTCTTTGAGCGATAGCAGCCCGACGCCTTTCGAGAGAAGGGCGGGCGGAAATAACTCGAAACGATTGCGTCGTTTTTGTCGAACAACCCAGCAGACGTGCATCAGGCGGAAGTCAAAGGACTTTCACTGGCGAGGTGTCCCGAGTACGCCGAGGTTTGTTTTGCTAAGAACCGAGAGTGAGGCGTGTTCGATGGCCAGTGCCCTCCAAATACTTTTTTCCCTCCTTTCGTGTGCGGCAAGACTCCTCATTCTTCAACACGGCGTCGGCGGGTTGGCGCAGTCAACGTCACGTCTGCTTTACGTCTGCTAGTCAAAGCGATGGCTGCTACCACCTTTCCTGCGTCTGTCGGAGATTCACCGCTTTTCACCGGCGGCGAGTCACCGTTGCCTCGGAAAACAAGGAGATGACAAGAGGAAGGGATTGACCTCTTAATCTAGAGGAATTGGGTCCAGTGATCCCCGAGTATAATACGGAAGGGTTCACAAGGGTCGCGCCAGGCACATTCCACTCAAGCACGCCAGCCGGTCGTGGAGCGGCCGGTCGCCGGTCGGAGTGGCTGCTGGCCTATCCGCCGAGTTCGCCCAGGCCGGTGTCGGTTGGAATCGTGGCCGTTGGAGCTTTTCCCGGGTGTTTGTGGATCCAGCGTTCTCTGTTCGTCGTGAGTTACCGGTTCAAGTAACTTTTACCTTTTTCTTGCTGCTTGAAGCCGGGACGCAGAGAAGCGCACGTAGAAAATGAACGTCCGTTGGTCGTCGCGACCCGCGACGCGCGTCAGTAAACCATGCTGTTTTGATCGTAAGAGGGTGCGTAGCTGTCGTAATTGATGGCGAAAATAGCGATGAGCAAGTGAAGCAAAGCAGCGCAATAGCGTAGCCGCAGCGTAACGAAAACAGAGCGGAGAAATAATGCTCATGGCGTAATGGCGTGAAGAACAGGCCTGTGGCAGGCGGCGCTCAACGAAGGCGTGACATATAGGTCGTCATCAGCAGGCGTATAATGGCGGGGGGGGAAACTCGCGCGCGCGTATAAACGACAATCTCTGGCGCGCCGCCTCCTCCTCCTGGCGCGCGCCTCGCTCGCTCGTATTAATGAAAAATCTCTCTCTCTCTCTCTCTCTCTCTCGGGGGGGGGGGGGGGGGGGGGGGGGGGGGGGGGGGGGGGGGGGG
>JAZHYW010037072.1:0-16050 GCA_037355805.1 Ixodes ricinus
ATAGAACACCGCCTACAGATTCTTTATGCTAAATGGAAAATTTAATTTTCTAAGGCCCCCTCGTAAGGTTCATTTTAGCTGGATAAGATTGGCTAATTGCACTTAAAGTTTACTTAACGTATTATCATGGAATATCTTAGACGAGGAATTTAAGAAAAGGTGCACGTAAAATTGATCGCTCATTTTGCATGACCGTTCTAGAACTAGGTCGAAAGTAGACTGAGTGCCTGATTAAAACCTTCAATCATTTCTAGTTAGATGACGCCTGCGCAAAACTACCCCCCCCCCCCCGAAAAAAAATGGAACAATGAGACAACAGCGTTTTGCAAATTTCTTTACCGTCGATTGATGGCGCAAAGTAGCCTCCATTTTTTCCAACAGGGGGCGCACCAGCACAATCGTTAGTAGAACTTTTTACCCTTAGCCAACTAAGGAAAAGCAATCCTGGGCAGATACTTGAACTTTTCATCAACGGTTGGCGTCAAGCTCGGTCTCTGTCACACAATGCCATGCTTAACCTTCTAAGTCAAGTAAGAAAAAGCAACCTTGGCCTGATACTTGAACTTTTTATCAACGGGTGACAGGGTTCGCACTCTCACACAGCTCCACTCTTATCCTTTTTAGTCAACAAAGGAAAAATAACCCTGGGCAGATACTTGAACTTTTTATCAACAGATGGCGCCAGGCTCCATTTCTGACATCCACATCTACTTTTATCTTTTTTAGTAAACTCAGGAAAGACAGCCCTGGGCGGATACTTGCGCTTTTACCAACGGATGGCGCTAAGCTTGATCTCTGACACACAACGCCATGCTTAACCCTTTTAGTCCACTAAGGAAAATAGACCGTTGGTGCATAGTTGAACTTTTTACCAGCGGATAGCGCAACGCTCGCCTCCACACTTTAACCTTTTACCCACATATGGCAACGCGAGATGCGTCGACCATAGCAACGCTTCGCCACCCACAGCGTTCAGCAAGACCGTAAACTCGCTGCGGAACCAGCATGCCGTTTGCATGATGCAAAGATGCTGGTCTTCTGAGATCAACGTCCCAGGTTTGATTCCAACCGATGTACAGTTACTTTCTTCTGCGAGAAAATGTGCACACCACGTGACTTGACGTCACGTCGGCGCCTCTGAACATTTAACATTGACGTCACGTGGTCAAGTGTACACTTCCCCCCCCCCCCGCCTTCGACACCCACTCGAAAATTTAGGACTACGTGACCCAGAAATACGGGGCCTCGCGCTCTGACCTCACAAAGTCACGTGGGCACTCCCCTTTGCGCCTTACACCCGAACTTTAAAAGCCCCCAGAGGCTGTGGGAAAATTCGGACGCCACAGACAGCAACGGAACCTACGTGACCGGCAACGACAAGGTCACGTGGTTGGCGCGTGTTGCGTACGTGACCTGAATTAATTAATTGTTCAATCTGGTATAAAAAAACCTATTACTAATGTGCATTTGACCCTTTAGTGAGCTTCCGAATCGTCACCCTCTTGCCATGCCTCAACTGGTCAGGGCGTTGGTTGCATGGTGAATCGAAATAGAGACTGGATCATTTGCCGGCAACAAGCCGCAGCAAAACCTTGAGGTTTTTGCTGGCCCAGTGTTGTTTGCCATAGAACATATAGCTAAAATGTATATGTAGAGACGCTGTAACAACAACGCCTTGGACGTTTTTGTCAAAATTCGCAAGGCCTCATACCTCCCCTTATCGTCTGATTGCCCTATATGTTAAAAAGAGTTAGAACTACTTGTGTATTCCGTAACGGTGTCGAACAAGCATATGCACGTGAAAAAAATGTTTACTTGGTAAAATATTCGGACGCGAATTGCCGTGAGCTTGCTAGCTTAAAAGTACAACTGCCGTTTTTTGTTTTGTGCTGTTTTGCTTTTCTTTTTTTTATAGTCACGTTGAAACGTTTCTTGGTTGGTGCTCAGCTACCCAAGCACCGTCGATACCAATTGGTCTTCACACGGTAGTCATTTTAGTGTTGAAATAAGGTGGGTAACAATGCCATAATTTTGTTTCGCTTGTTTTCTGTGCTCTGCTGTTTTTAATCTTAAATGCCTGTAAAATTATGATAAAAACAAAACAGCGCAAAGACAAGGACGAAGTAGAAGAAACCACATGGTTTCGTCTACTTCGTCCTTCTCTTTGCGCTGTTTTGTTTATATCATATCTACTTACCAACTAGCCCAAACTTCTACGTTAATCAACTGTAAAATTACTTAAAAAGGGAGTTTTTTCGACGTTCTGTGAATGTTCCTTACATATTTCGTGTAGTCAGCGCCGCAGAACTACCCGTATCGTTGTTTTCATGTATCTTATCTTATTTACTTATTTATTTACTAACACTATAGCCTTTACTGCAATTTTTTCCAAAGCTCAACATTAGACGGCATTAATCACGCACACACAGTTCACGCAACTAAAACATATACAAGAAAATATACAGCCTCGTAAAATAATTAGTGTAAAATATACGAAGATATATATTATGGCCAACGGAAATGAAATTCTCCAGAGCGGGTAAATAAGGTAGGAAATTCACACTTTCAGAATTGTAACTGTAGCTTGATATCAACATCAGAGGCCAGATTTTTGAAACTTTCTTATGACAAAAAAGTTCGTAAATTTATCTTACGACAAAGTTGCGAACTTTTCAGTATTCCCGAAGCAAAATGTTCATAAGTTTTGCGTAAGTTACGGCTTTCTTCATAAATTACGCAAACTTACGAACATTTTGCTTCGGGAATATTCAAAAGTTCGTAACTTTGTCGTTAGATAAATTTACGAACTTTTTGTCATAAGAACGTTTCGGGAATCTGGCCTCAGAAGAAAACTCAAGGACCACCCGAAAATCGTTCGCTATAAGCCCCTTCCTCCTCCTCCTGCTTGCCTACATCTGACACGTGATGCAGCTTTTCCTCGAAAACGGCGGCGGCGAAATTGCAACGGTCAAACGATGGGAGGCCGGAAAGATGCGTGCCTTTCGCTTTAAGTGTCTCGATTCGCTCAAGATTGATACGCCATGTGTTGTGAAAAGCCGGGAACTAGGCCACCGTGTCCCGAAAAGCTGGTCATGATTTCTGTCATCATTGAGTTTCGGAAGTCATTCGCGACATCCGGATTGCCGGAAATTGGGGTCACGAGTAACTGTAGGTGGTTCCATAGCCTCCTCTATACTCACAAAGCCTGGCAGTTCGACGACGGAGCCATCAGTGCCCGGTCGCAGATTCGGAGCGCGAGGATCTGGTAGCCCAGGGCATCAAAGAGCCATTTCTCGGGGAACCTGGACGTCAGCGCACAGATTTTGCAGCGGCGAGGACCAGAAACACATTTATTCTCTTGGCAGAAGTGTGTTTCGGCGCCTCGCCGCAGCGGGGCGCCAGTCATGAGGATTTCCCATCATCTGTTGTTGCCGCTCCACCTTTCCATTTGAGCGGCCTCTTCTCGTGGTGATCTGCCAGGCTCTGTCAAGTATATAGGAGGCTATAGTGGCTCGTATCGCAAGTGACAGAAGTTTACTTCGAAAACAAAGGGGAAACTAAACACATCACCAGTGCGCCGTGTCATCCGGCAACAAATGGCCAGGTTGAAAGAATGGTACAAAAAGCCAAAGTACAGCTTGCGAAAACTTAATCAGGCGGCTCTGGCATGCAGGCTTGCTCGGTTTTTTTACAAGCAAAATACGACCACAAGCGTGACAACAGGGAAGACGCCAGCTATGATGATGTTTGGTTGACAGCTAACAACTGCGATCACTTCCCTGGGTCACCTCCAGACTGATCAAGGACGGGAATCAAAATAAGAAAATATAAGTATTTGTCTTCCATGAACTTTATTTGGCCGAGACGTATTCATGAATTCTTCAAAGGAGCAGTACGGTGTATGCCCGGAACTGTCACAAAAATACATTGATCTCGCCCATGGCCTGGTGCTACCGAGCCAGGTGCAACTCTACTGCACATCAGCAACAAAACTCGAAAACATCGAAGTAGTCCAATCTCATGAAGTTGTGTTAAGATGACAGCGCAGTGAAACAGGCTCAAGGTCTTTCATCGCAGAGTACAATACCCGTCAGTAGTTAGCCGACAGTGGACGTTAGGCAAAATGCGTCGAACCCTGCGCCATTACACATTCCGACTGACACAACGCTCCAAGATCATCTAGAGCTTAACGCCTGACACAGCCTTACAGCGATATGTTGACTGGCTGTAAAAAAGCAAAAATGTTATGCATAGATTTTTTCTTTTTTTATGGCGCGGTGTTTGAATATTACGATCGGGACACACAGGCTCCGAGATTTGAGCGTGGAAACACTCTTGACTCCTGGAAATAGGGGTATATATGGGTACACCCTTTGTCCCATATGCAACACCCTAAAACTACATTTGGACGTTCAATCCACTGACGTCGAGCTTCCGATGCCAACTTTTACGAGTGGCTAGATGGCTGTTGGATATAACGAAAGAAATAGTTAATGTGGGTATCAAACACTAGAAGTAAAAACACTGAGGTTATGCAGCAGGGCCGGAAAACATTGATTCTCTTACTGTGGCCTTTAATGCGTACATTAGCTATTTAAATAAGTTCTATCGGTCGACTATCAAGCCGCTCGTGAAAGTTGGTATCGTCGGTTCGACGTCTGCGGACTGGACGTCGAATTGTGTTTTGGGGTGTTACTTATAAGACAAGGGACGTACCCCTATACACCCTCTATATCTAAGAGTGTTGAGCATCGCCGGTGGCAGCCGGTCGCCGATGGTCGGACCAATTTAAATCCCACGTATTCGGTGGTAGCGCCCTGCATACGTGAGTACGACAAGAAAGTAAGCCAAGACAGGCGCAAGCTTGCTGTTAGCGCCTGATCCACCTAATGCCAGCAACGTAGTGAACTGATATTCGTACCTGCAGCAACCGCACAACGGGTGACTTGCATTAATTATCGTGGGTAACAATTGTCAAAACAGAAATTCAGAAAGCATAATAAATCGTCTTTATTTCAACGATAAGCCATTTTCCCGTGCTACACACTAAAGTAGAGCATTCGAAAACGTTTATTTCCAATGTATATCGACACGCGAACTGCTGGGCTGATTTTGGTCCTTCGTTCACGGCTGCGAGTTGCACTCATCGCATGGACACGTTTTCGCCACACGTTTTAGCTCCAGTAATAATAGCGTCTAGTCGTACGCGTCGGGGCCGCTGTGGTCGCCCGTCGTGGCAGTTGCGCTTGATACTGACCTAGTCTTACGCACACGTGTCTCATGCACACCTGCGGAAAGGTAAAGGGAACACGGGCAAAGATTCAGCCAAAGGTTGTACCGTGTGAAAAGTATTACATATATGTCAGTTCGGGAACTCGCACGACCGGTATGAATGGGACTACTCCATGCAAGCTTTATTATTTCAATACATGTTTAAGTTTATTGCTTAGCTATCCATATGTCCCGTATGACTTATAGTTACCTTTTTAACGCACTAGTTTTTTTACCGTCCAAAGCCACTGAATGTCGTGTTGTGTAAATTATAAAATTACAAAAAAGAAGCCAAAACCATAGCCATACTTTACTAGTTCCCAGATCATCACTTTTTTTTAAATTCGCATGCCAAATTTTTTCACAAAAACGTTATATACAAAAAAACATAGCTTTATCATTCACAGTCAAACGATATGAAAAGAAAGCAACTCAAGCATAAAGCTTTTCACGCGATGCTGTAGAAAATTATTAACACGCAATATTATGCAGGGCCTCTCTCTTCTAATAGCGATTCTACAATTGATTAAAGTTTCCGCTCAGATGCAAGGGGAAACGTCTCTAACCAGCAACAATGTTTGGTTTACCTACTTAAAAAATGCGCGCGAATCTCAGTTCTCGGAGAGCACTTGGCAAGCCAATGACTGCGATCTACGAAGGAACAGGGCAATTAATGATCGCAAAAACTATAAAAGATTTTGAAAACTTTCCTCCACAGCTTGGTGTTGTTAGGCGACTCACACGTAATGCCCAGTGTCACATCACAGATTTTACTTTTTATTTCTAACCATATTTCGTTCCACTTCATTCGCCGTCCGTCTGTGGATGGCAGTCATTGGCCGTCCGATTTTTCTACAGGAAACGGAAATCATGGGCATTTTTACGAAAGTGGCGGTCAAAAACACATGCGTTTAACATATTTGTTTTTTTCTGTGTCAATAAAGTCAAGCTATCTTTCAATTGACACGCCCAAACATAAAATGCTATAGTTATACCAATAAGACTTCGTCAAAATAGCTACAAACAGGTGTTTCAAGCTATTAAAAGTATATCAAAGATGTCAGGTCAAAACGACATGGGATTTTAGCCACCGAGTTCTTGTTCATTATCTTAAGTCCTCTTTTCTAATTACCCTTTCCTATTCATTTTTACTTCAACGTTCTGAAAAATGTTTGTTTTCTTTTTTTTCTTTTTCTTTTGTGTAAATAACTTTAGCCGCTCGAAATCCACTCGGTATTAAAGCGTCAGATGCTTTTTAACGCTTCCTTCAATCCCAAAATCTTGTCCGTCCGTCCGTTCACGCAATCCCCGTTATATTTAGTCGAGAAATTGATGTAACATGGTCTATACACCAATTTAGTTTTCCCGCTAAATTTTGAGGGAATTTTGATATCACGTGGCCTGACGTCAAGGTACCTACAGACCAATTCAGTTTCCCACTAACTTTAGCGGCAAAATTGACGTCTCGTGCCCTGTAAACCAATTCAGTTCTCCCGCTAAATGTGGATGAAAATTGATGTCACGTGACCCGACGTCACGTGGCCTAGAGACACACTGAGTTAAGAAAGATAAACAAATAAAAAAACTACCTCTTCTTCATCACTGCATTTCACGCATTATAGAACTTTAAAGGTAAACGTCGCTGTCAATATTTTTTTGTTTTGTTTTGCTTTAGTTATAAGAATTTTAAAGGCTTCCTATGTGTATACAATCTTGCATACACTTGTATACGAGATTATTATTGCCCTATACAGTCACATTTTATATATGCTACATATTTTAAATGTGTTTTTGTTTAACAATTTAAAATTTTATTACTAGAGCTGGTGATCCTGCCACATTACAAAAAGAAATCTAATTGCTTATTTCAAAATGGAACGCATTCTTGAACCAAAACACCTCAATGTAGAAACACGTCGCTTTCTATACATTACTCTTTCGTGGTGATCGAATTTCGTCAACTACTGAGACTTAACGGCCACTGGAGGGCAATACTGGTTACTGTCGGCGGTGATTGTACTAAAACTATATGACATTTCCGAACTAATTGCGGAAGAAGACATTTACAGGAATTTCTGAAAGTGTAAGCGATAGGTTAAGGGTCTATACTGCGCCTCACCCTAAGATAGACTAAGTGACAAAGCTACGGGCTGCCAGGACCAATCACGAGCCAGACTGTAACCACGATATTTCCTCGTCGCAATGGCACAGACATGAGAGCAACATGTAATGTGGTTTGTAGCTGGCTCAATATTCGGCATGGCGGACCGTAGCTTCGATGCTTTTCCTACCTTAGTGTTAGAAGGAGTATAGCACATCTGCATATTACTGATCCATACATTGTTTACAATCACCCGTACTGTGCCAATATACAATGGCGCAAGGAGTAGCATAAAAATGTTTATCATCGTGATGACGAATGCGGTATTCTTATGGCGAATCCAGGATCCGTCGTCACCTTCATTATCTTTGCACTAGACACCCTTTGTTTCGATGCTCCTTTTTATTTCGTGTTTTTTTTCCACGTATAATTTCCTTGCCTCGCCATATCTTCAAATGGGTCACCTTCTGCGTGCAGTATTTTTATTTTATTTGTTTTTTAATGTGAGGAATTATATTGTTTGACATGTTTTACGTAGCAACTCAGAATCCGGGGAACACCTTACACTCTCAGCTTTCGGGAACCAATTTAAAGCATGATTAAGTCACAGAGCACGGAAATAAACTGTGTGACGCTTACCTTTTGATCGCCGCAACTCATGCCATCCACCATGTCGTGAACGTAGCACCCTCCGTAAGTTAAGGGCAGCATAGTAGCTTGCATCGGGGCGCGAAGTCGTTGCGCTACTCATGAAAAAGAAAACGCAGATAATAAATGCATATTCGTGTGATGCGATGTTTAAGCTGTGCAAAATAAAATGCCAACACAAAACATCACCTTTCCTAATTTGGAAATACTCGTGCTTTGCCTGTTTTAACGCGGTAAAATATTCCTACAACATCATTAATTACTCCTTCAGTGTTATTTAAACAAACAGTCAAAATTCTTGCGTTATAGTTTCTGTAGGACCTCATCCTGAAATCGTTGATCTCGTCGCCTTTTAACACTTTTTATTGTTTTTTCAGGGTGTCTTAGGAACCCTGCTTTCAGGCGAGCAGTCTTTTAAAGATTTCATCCATTTTTTATCTTCTTGTTTAGGCTACAAGAATAAGTAACCTAATTTAAACTTTTAGTTGGCGCAAGCCGCCGTCTGATCTGAAGGATTCAGCTTATTCCTTCATCCATGCATCCATTCAAAATGTAACCTGCGCTCGGCTAGAGTTACTAAAGAAGCTCTGGTTTAAATAGACCGCTGGCCCCATTTCAAAATTTAGTGCAGTGATTATTTCTTCGCGGAGCTTTTCTACTTTGAAATTCTTCAACAACGAAAGAGTATTCTTCTTACAAAACAGTGGGTGAAAACGCTCCTATTAAAAAAGGCAAAAATATTATTGATTGTCTCAAATAAATAGGTGGTTTCCCATGTTTATGAAACACAATCAAAATTAAGGAAGTGGGGGATATCGGTTTTTTGTGTAACAAACAATGATCGTGACCCTTACGTCTTGTGCAGTTACGCGCCATGATTTCGGGTATAAACTCTTGCAGTAGAATGTCTTGTTCAGAGCTCGTCCCGGAAATGGGTTCCAATCTTTGCCCGGAATTGGTTTCGCGGGCCTTCTGTAGGGCCTGGACGTCATAATGCTAATGCACGTTTGGGTCAAGGTCCTGGGAAACAAAAGTATAACATGTCACAAGAAACGGTAGCAAATATTTGTAATTTCTTGAATATGGCAATACAATTCTTACGGTCCCGGTCCGCTGGAGGCATATGACAGTAAAATGCCAAATGTATTTAGTATCATATGCTCATTTTGTCATGACCTAAAACTATAAAATGAATGCTGTGTCACATAGTTTCATAGCTTATAAAAAAATGTTTTTATGAAGCTATTTGAAGGTAATATTAACTAAAACTAAAAAAATGCGGCGCTGAGTAGTCGAGTATCAACGTGCTTTAACATTTTGGAAATATGTTTCAAACAATACAACAAAAATTCCCAAACCACCAATATTATCTGCGTTTGATTTCTTTCAGTAATTTCTTAAAATATTCTATAACGCACCATTCCGAACATAAAAACGGTCATTTTAATATCTCTATTAGTATCGATCCTTTATAGACCCTTTTCGAAAATGCGCGACATGTAGACCGTTCCACTAAGAAGAGCGGAGAGAGAAAAAAATTCCCTGCCCCTCTCACCCCGTGCGTCGTCTGCTCCGCAGAGTGGGCTGTACCTAACATCTGGCTGGTGTTAAAATTTTGATTAAAATTACGTCATTTTGTAAATCTCAAGCGCAGATGCGCGGATTTTAATCTGCAAGTTATCGTGTAATGCTATGCTCGATAAAAGACAAACCGGGTTCCATTGCGCTGTTACCTAGGCGAAAAAAAAGAAAAATTGTGCCACAGTCATTGGCCTTCCGGCAAAAAGTAAATCCGGTTGCTGTAGCTTTTTCACTATGCAAAGTTCGTACTGCTGTAGGCCTTTAAGGACAATAAGTGAAAGTCTGGAATAATAAATAAAAACGTGCTCTCCTGACGCAGTAGACGCAGTGGTTGAGGGTAGTACTGTCGGCTGACTCCACTGCTATTGAAGCAGCAAAACAAAGGTGCGCTAGTTGATCCGGAAATAAAACAACAGAGCGCAAAAGGCTGATTTTGGAGCGGCTATACATATTCTAAGAACGCGAACCACTCCGCAACGGCAGCCATGAGCGAGAGTTCGATGTTCGTTACAGCCCGCCGGTACAGTCCAAACATGGAGAGCGGCAATCTCCCGGTTTTTCGTCTCTTAGCACAGTAGGCTTGTGCCCTCTCTCTCGTTTTACCACGCCGAACCTGCTGAACTTCCCGGATGTGGGGAGCGGGCGCTGGGGTCGAACAAAATGGCGCCGCCCTGAGAGCACTAAATGGAATGGTTCATAATACCTGCGACACCACCATTTTTCTCAACATGCACTTTCATCATGTAATAGAGACGATCGCTGCGTCAGCATTCGGCGTGAGCTCAGCTGAGTTCGTATAGAGTACGACGGCTCCGTCAGTGTTCGCCGAGGACGTTAAACCTCTCACACGATTGGTGCCCAAGTAAATGCGACCACCAGTGTTGCTTGATTGGGTTCTGAAAGAGTGTATTGTATCGTTTTTCATACAAAAAAACGTTCCTACACAACCAGTTCTTTTTTTTTGCGGTTTACGTTACATGTGATTTAATGTTTCGGACACCGGAAGTGTTGCTCACGCTTAGCATAGTTACACGCGTAGGTTGGTAATACTGACAGCGCTGTGTGTAAACTCGACTTGCAAGTTTTCGGCACTATCTACGCCAGCTCTTATTAGCTCAGAAGATGTAGCCAATTATTCGCCGTTCCACTGATTGTTACCAAGCGCCAGCCAACCAGCGATGCAGTTTTCAGGTTCAGTTGAGCACCTCGAGTCTCGTTGTGGGTCTCTCTTTTATTTTCCTGACTTAACCCTTACTTAACATTTCTTGACAACGTCTGCCCCACCGCCAGAACAATTGACGTTCGGAAGTCAGCATTTGTCGTTTCCGCGCTGTTTATTCCGTTTGCAAACATGAACAGACCTCGATCAATTGCTCTCACGGACGAAACCTTATCTGCTGCACGGATAGCCAAAACAACTAGAACATGACGATCCGCGAATGCAACTTTTTTTATGTAGTTGGAAGTCACCGCGGCCCACGATTTGCTCTGCTGGGGACATCTAGTGGCAGACAAAAGGCAGGCAAAGGGCCTAATGCACCAAATAATGCTGTTAGGGTCTCGAGGGTTTATTCTACATAAATTCGCTTCACGTGAGCTATCATCCAACCATTACTTCCTTCTTCACTCTCGTTCCCCAACCAAGAGCACGCTCTGTTGTCCCATCGCATTGTCCCCCATAAGCAACAATGCCCTGATGTGCCACCCACTGGGCAGGGCGTGAACTCCGTGCCGAACACGGTGTGTGGCGCGCGAACGCCTATGTTTTGTGCGTGGCCGTCGCACGTACAGCCTGCACCCTCACAACACCCCCCCCCTTATTACGTGAAGGGGACCCAATGGCTTGTGGAAGAGGGCAAGTTGGTGTGCATTAGCTAAACCGCATGCTCTTCCTGTGGATGCGTTAGTCAGCTTATAAACATTCTGGTCGACTCAAGCTGGAATAGTGACGGGTTTGGATCGCTTAGAAGCGAGATTTGCGGCAATTCCCTTGCTAGCATGGCTCAGAGTATGCAAGTCTTTCAGGACCAAATCCCCCGCAGCAAAGTGGCCTGGTTGTCGGGTCAAATTGTATTGTCGTCACTGTATTTCCTGAGCTTTTATTTGGTGCGCTCTCGCAAAGGCCAGGGCTTCCTGTAAACGCTGGTCCAGTTCCGCTGCAAAGGCGTGGGGTGGAGAGGACGAGGCATCTGTGTCCAGGGCAGATGTTGAGTCCCGCAGAGTGAGGAGCTCCCGACCATAGCATAAGAAGGCTGGCGTGTAACCTGTCACTACACTTTCGCTGGTTCTCATGTCAAAAGCTCTCTCGGGAAGTCGTTTATCCCAATTACGATGTGCCTCACAGTTTGCCAGTATGACTTGCTTGACGATGGCATTGTGGCGTTCTACCGATTGTCCAGATGGGCGGTATGGCGTTGTGTGCCGGTCAATGATACCCCAGTGACGTAAAGAACCTTTCCACGGGGAGCTCACGAAGGTTTTGCCGTTTCCACTGGAGATGCTCTGTGGGAATCCATGCCGACAAAAAGCTTCCACCATTCTCTCAAACTATAGTCCTCGACGTTAAGACACGGATGGGGAATAACTCAATACACTTGGTAAATTGGTCGATCACAACTAGGATATGCCTGGTTTGCCCGGCTATTGTTGATAGGGGCCCGATTATGTCGACACTGAGTTACTGCATGGGCTCTGTGGCCGAAGAACTGTTCATTATCCCTTTCGGTTTTTGTCACCGTGGCTACAGAGTTTGGCCCTGGAGGCAGGAGAAAACGTACAAAGAGATATCTGCCTTCATACTCAACCAGACAATTTGGTCTTGGGTACGTCGTATTGTCTTAAAGAAGTCGCCGTGGGGGCCTAGAGGATGATCGTGGGATAACCTTAAACCAGATTAAGCAAATGCGTAGGATAGCCATGGCTCTCTCTTTTCTCCTTTGATGTAAGTGAGTACCCCATTGTTATCAATCTCATTGTCACCAGCAAGGTCTTGCACCTGACGTGCTACACCGGCATCAGCCGGTAAACAGATAATTTTCAGGTAGAAGAGTATATTGCTCAATAATGGGTAATGCATTTGCTCTACAGCCAATCTGGTGCAGTCACTTAGTTGGGTGATGTCATCCTCTAGTGTTACTGCAGTCTCTTCGAAATGGATCGACAGCTCCGGTTCTTCTGCGTCGATAGGAAGCCAGTCTTCGGCGACACACTGAGAGGATGAACTGGCGGTCACCATGGGAATCGACTCAGTGCATCGGCAGGAATTATTGCCTTTCCTCGGTGGTACTTGATGGTGCAGTTAAAACCCTGGAGCCAAAGAACCCATCTTCTTACCCGACAATGTCACTGCTCGGTGCTGAACACCCAGGAAAGTGCTGCGTGGTCGCTGTATATCTCTAAGTGGGTAAACTCTATATATGGATGAAACCTATCGGGTGCCCAGATGACCGCTAAGCACTTCCACTCTTGGACTGTGTAGTTTTTCTCTGCAGGGATCAGAGTTCGGCCAATGAATGAGATGGGTCTGAGCTCTCCTTCAGTTTCTTAAAGTAACACAGCGCCAATTCCCACACCACTGGCATCTGTCTCAATCACAAGGGGCTTGTTCAGGTCCGGAAGGGCAACAACTGAATTGGCTATTAACTGGGCTTTTAGGCAATTAAAGGCGGCTTGTAGAGGTGGTTTCCCACTCCCGCGGGCATCCTTTCTCAGCAGTGATGTAAGGGGCTTGGCCACATCCGAGAATAGAGGGATAAATGTTCGGTAATATCCCACCAGTCTGAGAAACGTCTGAAGCGGCTTCACTGAAGTTGGTTTTGGGAATTCTGTCACAGCTTTTACCTTTTCGGGATCTGGGCGACACTCTTCGGGTGCAATGTTGTGGCCTATAAACTTCAGAAAATGCTTAAAAAGCTATACTTTCGTTGGGTTTATTGGAAGGTCTGCAGGAGAGATTCGGCTCAGAACGTCGCTTGTCCGGAAGGCGCGTTTACATTTCCGTTGGCTTCCATGTCGACTCGTAGCTCCTTGGGACGGGCCCCCACCTGTTAAGGGCTAGGGGTTTATCCTACATAAATTCACTCCACATGAGCTATCTTCCAACTGTTAGAGTCATAACTTCCCTCTTCACTCTCCTTTGCCGAAATAGGCGCATGCTTTGCTGTCCCGTCGCATTATCCCCCATAGGAAACAATGCCCTGATGTGCCGACCGCTGGGCAAAGCGTGAACGCTGTGCCGAGCACGGCGTGTGGCGCGCGAGCGCCTATCGTTCTGTGTGTGGCCGTCGCACGCACAGCCCGTACCCTCATAATGCATGAGTCTCACAATTGAGCCCCGGCAATGAAAATGGTTACGCGGACCCTGTTCTGGGGGCCAGCTTTGGATGGTGAGATTAACCATATTCAACCATATTCCTGTCACTGCGGTTCGCGTGTCCAGGCATGACCAGTGCCTCCTGCAAGCGTTCCTGTGAAGTGGCTGGAAGCACACAAAAAGTGGTCGCGTGTGCATTTCGAATTGCAGGGCCTATAGGTGATGCCATGATATTAATGCCGGTGTTCTCTTATTCTAAATAGATGGAACCTCTTCTGTGAGGAAAGCCACCTTAGATTTAACTATAACCGTAGAGTGCGAATTGTTCAGCCATCTTGAAAGTCAAAGGAATATTGTTCAAATTGTTATCTTAGTTTTCCTCGGGGAACAACGTAGAACATCTCCGCACCACACAATAGCACCCTCAGTTCAACAGGTTAACGGAGACAGCTGTCAGGCCAATATCGGATGGCTTTAGAGAGGCCATACAAGGCAGCCTATTCACGCGCCTGGCTATGTTCTGCTGGACGGTCGAGGTCCCTTCCATCAGAAAGCCTCTGCCGGACCGGATCTCGCCATCACAGCAACTATTGCGCTTTCATATTAGATCGCGCTTGGACACCTGAAAATCACCACTGTTGCTCCTGTTGCTTCATTGATGGCTTTGCAGAAATTAACAAGCGAGCTGTGGCCTGGAAATTCGATTTGGGCAAAAAATTTCGGAGAAGGGGAAACATGGTTGCCAGGAACAGTGAAGATAGTGACCGGAGCCAGGATGGTGTTCGGGACCACACCACCGGCAGAAACACGACATCACGTGGACCAGGATCGCTCTCGAGAGGTGCTGGCACATGCAGCACCCGAGGCAGCGCCGGGAACAACATCCGCAACTTGAGAGTAGGAGAGCACCATATCTGACCAACCAAAAACGACCACCACACAACCGCGAGAACTGCGCAGATCAACCAGAGCAAGGAAGCTGGTAGAACGCTACACCTCCTAGAGAGAGGAATGTTGCATTATCACAACGAATGGGTTGGCCGGAGCTGCTTGTTATCACTTGACACCTTCGTCAAGCTGCTACCCAGCAGCTTTTTGTCCTAAGTCCCCTGTTGTCATGTTAAGAAATGTGACAACGAACAAAACTGCATTTGATTTCATTTGATTGTACTTATTATACGCCACTATCACTTCTGTTCTAGCCCCGAGGGTCGGCGCTGCCTATATTGAGCATGCAGCTACGAATAAACAGCCTTCACAATCTACATGTCGGCGTTGCGGTACAGTGTTTCAGTTGCATGCCAGCTAGGGTCATCTCTCGAGATGTTTTTGCCCTACTATGGGGTTTGTCAAATATCCGCAAAATGACTCTGCTTGAATGAGGAGCCTGGGACACATAAAAAAGCGCACCGCTCAATCTTGGTGGCTGAGGCCTGTGAATAAGAAAGGTATTAACATCTTCCTCCTCCTCTGGTACGCGCCCCTTTTATAATATTGTATGCTCTTTTGCACTTAGGCGTCAACGGTAGCACTAGGTGGCACTACCTGCTCCCTTACAACAAAGCAGGCTGCCTTCCTCTATTTCGTTCCAACATGAGCCAGAGCGCAGACAAAGGCCAAAAGACAAATTAACACTTACACACAGATTCCCCATGGCGCTCTGAAAGCGCAGACGTGTGTCCTCAAGTTTCCTTCCCCATGCACACACTTTTATGTTGTTGTTGTTCGTGCTTTTCCCACTCGCGCGTTGGCGGTAGCGCGTGATAGGTCGCTGTAAGATAGCAGGCGCTATTCTTGAAAGGATATAATTCGTTTAGCGCATGGACATTTTCTAAGTGGCTCCGCCACCTTGAATCCCAGAACTTCCAGTTTGCGGGAAAACATCATTTCGCTCTCGCCCCACCACCCGGAGAAGCTCAGGTTTTAATCGCTACTGACAGTAATTATTATTTAGCATTTTCTATGTGCTTTGATTGGTTACAGATTGTAATGCCTTGCTTTTTTCTCACCCCTCATACCGGATTTGTCAACTACGTGACTGGGGACGAGGGTAAACGAAAAAGACCTATAGAGGTTCTTTATCTTGAAGCCTATTTATTGGCGCCGCCACCAATGACGCGTGTGGGTATTACTTTGC
>JAZHYW010037073.1:0-15859 GCA_037355805.1 Ixodes ricinus
GGATAAGATTTCCAAAATGCGAATAGCGGTAAAAATTACTTTCGCTGAACGAGCTGCCGTATTTTATGCGCATAACCTTCATTCCTTAAAACCCCTTAAAAAAATGTAACAGTTTGGTTGGGACACGCGTGTCAAAAAATTATTTCTACGCAAAAAAAAAAAATATTAGAGCAATAATAGAGAGTTTTAGTAGATCGTTCCGATGACTCCGATAACGATACCCGATACTCTGCCTCCGCCTTTGCGCTTACATATATAGTATCGTTATCGGGAGTATCGGAGGTATCGGAACCATCTACTAAAACTCTCTATTGACGGCGCGAGACACGATTTAGTTGGTAGTCACGTCCTTTCCACTTGTTTTCTCTCGGCATTTCGGGCGCGTGGAGGAGAGCTGGATCGGCTTCGCCTTCACGACCGAGATGGTCATTCCGGAAGGACCCGTGACGTCATGGATTTCGCGCGCAGAATTTCAAATAAATCTCTCGCCGTCAATATTGCTAAAAAAATTTTTCCGCGTAAAATTTATTTTTGACACGCCTGTGCCAACCAGACAATTAAAATGTTTTTTAGGGGCCTTTTAACAACATTTTAAGTCCGCGATAATTTCTTGCGCACAACAAACAGTAATATTTTTTTTAAGCTTCGGGCTTCACGGCGGATTACAAACTTCAAATTTTGGCAGTCAAAGAAATAAATTAAAGTCTCGTGGAGCAGGCTACCAAGGACATGATTACATACTCTGCCCGGCAGATTGAGCATACAAAACGTCATGCTAAATAACTCGCAGCGCGAACAAATTATGGAATGCGTATGTGCGTTGGGGGAAAAGAGAAGCTATAAAAAAATCGTTTCAGTTTAAGTTCAAACGCAGCCGATGCTACAAGCGCGAGCATGTTGCCCCGAACAGTGCTTACATTGAACGAACGCGCATGCTTGGCAGGGACGCTGAAAGCCCCGAGCTCGCGCTTGTAGCATCGGCTGCGCTGGGACTTTAGCTGAAACGGAGTATAGTACCATAGCCTCCTCTACACTCACAAAGCCTGGCAGTTCGACGATGGAGCGAGCCATAGAGTGGCCGGTCGCAGATTTGGAGCGCGAGGATCTGGTAGCACAGAGCATTTCTCGGGGAACCTGGACGTCAGCGCACATCTTTTGCAGCGGCGAGGACCCGAAACATGGTTTTCAAACCCGGCGAGAAAAGAAGCGGTAACGCGAGGAACGCGAGGAGCACGAGCGGACATTCCATCGCTCTGGAGAAGTGTGTTTCGGCGTCTCGCCGCAGCGGGGCGCCCGTCACGTGGCTCTCCTCTCATCCGTTGTCTGCCGCTCTACCTTTTCAACTTCGGCGGCCGCTTCTCGTGGCGATCTGCCAGGCTTTGTCAGTATAGAGGAGGCTATGATAGTACAATGGATTGAAGAAGCGTAAGGGAGCTGTTATTTCTTTAGGTTGCGGGGAATTGATTGGTCCCCGCGCCTGCTTCACATAGAAGTATAAAAGCACCGATTCAATGTGATTTTTAGTCTGCAGGCTGCAGTATCTACATTCAATTATGGTCAGCGTTTGGCGCAATGGCCATTAAAGTAAAGGAGGGAAGTTATTTTGGCTGTGTCCACAGCAACGAAAACGGCAGGAACGACAGGGCCGCAGGGAAAACCACGTGACTCATAATGGCCTAACGAATTCGGTGCACCTTTCTCTTCATTTCTTGCTGTGTAGGGCGAACAGTTGTCGCGGTAACTCTGTCGTTACAGTGGTGTCAGCGTATCGCCTAAAGGTCGTTTGATCGCAGCCCTTTCACCGTATGAACGCGACATTGTGTGTTTACAAATGGTAGCTCCGGTCAAAAAGTCGAACCAAAAGAAATTACTGATGTCGATCTTCGTAGACTAAACACGAGCACTGCCAATATATTACACTAATGGGAAACCGCGGTCACTCTAAAACCGATGTTTTAAAAAAATTGCTACAACCAATTTTTTAACGGCTATTCAGCGGGTTGGCTGTTTGTGAAGCAACCTTGTACCGCAACGTCATCCTCGTACTCAAGAAGGTGACTTGTTCGTACTCTTTCGCCGCGGTTTTCCTGCTTTGTTTTCAGCCGTCCCAGCGGACGAGTTCTGCTTGTTAGGCTATGTTTTAGCCGGCCGTCGTTTGTAAGCCACCCTCAGCGATCGCGCAGGAAGATTATTGACTCCCTGCTCGCTGAAGCGTGTCGTGGTGCCGAAGTGCAAGGAGCCCAAGGGACTGGCATCGTTGTGCAATGCCGAACACACCTTGCTGTGCTGTGGGCTCATGTGCGCGAAGCGAACATGAGCACTGCTCAAACAACCCGCTGCGCAACCTGGACGTGCGCTTTCACCAGTTCGACTGATTGAAGAAAGTCTGGGTCGACGCCATTCGTCGATGAGATTTTTTCGGAAGGCCGGACTGCTGAAACCTTCTGAGGCTGCCATAGCTGAGTTTGCTCCTGCTCAGCGCGGGCTTACGATAAGCTTCCACAACGCTTCTGCACCGTGGCAATGCACACCACCAAGATTGTAGTCAGAAGATAAGGGGAAGAGGGGGGGGGGGGGGGGGACTCGTTTTGACTTTGAGTTTGCGCTGCGAACACCGCTGGCGCCCAGTGAATTGCGGCAAATTCGCTTTTCGGGCGGCAGTGTGTATTAATATTTGCTACACACGTTTGATATCTACGAGGCAAAGCAGTAAAACAGCCATATACAGCATCTTACCTGACTGATCGGAACAACCTCTTGCGACTACAGCCAGTAGTACGTCTGCGGTACGCGCGGTGCGAACTTTCCGTCACACGATGGCCATGCAGCTGATCACTCAAGGTTGCCATCTTCTCGAGTCGAAAGTGTCCGTTTCGCCGTAGACGCCCGAAACAAACATTTGAGAGAAAATATCTACAAAACCACGGGAGACATAAAAAAATAAATTACATTTCGTAATTCAGGGACTCTTTCTGCACTAAAAAAAAAACAAAACAAAAAAACAGTCGTAACCTTAAAATTGAGAAAAGGTACCGGAGTTACCTTTTAACGTTCTTCAGTGCGGTAGAAGGACAGTATGTAGTCCTTCCATCGCTGCCCGAATAAGGCTAAGCCTCTGGAAGCTCTTACGCCCAGTGATTTCCCTACATACTCCCCTAGGAAGGTGTACACCTCCCCCCCCCCCCTTATTTTCCTGAAGGCACCTCCTCAATTCGCAACGACTCCTCTATTCTCAATGCCTCCCCCCTAAAAATTTAGACAACCCCTAATTTCAATTCCTGGGAAACCCCTGCTTAGGGCATCGTATGTATTGAAGGTAGAAGATCGAGGCAGACCATTTTCGAAGCCATTGCTCGCATGCTTAAACCTGAGCCTTGTATACGTTGAGCTGGCACATGGAACGGCAGGACTTGTTTCCAGCCGCCATATTTGATCGAAACTCGAAAGTGCCGACCCCTTATAGTATGGTGCCGGGAACGCGCCTAGGACTGGTGTGTTCCCGCGTCCAAAAAAGTGGTCTCTCAATTTCCACCTGATGACGTCACAGAAGTGTCATGCTGCTCGCTTGTCGCGATCCTGGCGTCGTCTCAACAGCTGTGGTGTATGCGGCGGACGCCTGTTCTGCTGCAGGTCGCTGTCCAGTGTGGCAGCCCACGGAATCTTCGGCAGCCAGAAGTTGGGACGCCGTGACGGCAGAGACACTCCCGTTCGCTCTTGATTTTCGCCAGCATTTCTGCGACCAACCGCCAGGATCGCGACATCCGACAGCGTGACGCTCCGGCATTCTGCGACGTCATTTGTTGCCACCTCGGGACCACTTATGGTGCGTGGGCAGCATAAGACGCTAAACACATCAGTCGAAGACGCGCTACAGGCACCATAGCGAACACGGGCAGGCGTGCAGGCCTGACCAGGGCGCTCTAGCGGCAAACGGGTCGGTTTTATCGTGAAGCTTTGCCGTCGCTGCGTTGGTTGTGACGTTGCAGCGGCTGGAGTGCATTAACGCTGTAGTTTCTGATACGGCTTTTCCGCGCCAAAAAAGCCATAATAATTGCTGCGTGGTCGGCTGCAACAGTACGTACAAGAACGCACACGGTAAGAAATTTTGCCGCTTCCCTTCGAAGCCGTACAAGGCGGAGCGCCACGCGACTTGGATGCACCTTGTGCGTCGATGCAAGTAAGTGGCGTTTTTCCCTTGCAGTTCGCGTTTTGCTTTAAGCTGCTGACTAATATTACAATTAATGTTTTCTAGACTCGATGGATCAACATGGAAACCTACAGCAAACTCTTAAATGTGCAGCAAACTTCACCGGGAACGAGAAGCGAAACGAGGTCGCTCACCCAAGCTACAACCCGTCGATGTTTCCATCAGCCTACAGGAAGAGAGTAGTGCTGGGAATCGCAGAACATCACGAAAACAATCGCTCGGGTGTTGTCAAGCTGATTCAGAAAGCAATACATAAACGTAAATCATTAAACTCTGTTTCATACTTAGCGTGCAACGCCTTCAAAGCTACTGGCGCGAGCGCGTGGCTTCAACTATGGTTTTGTTTGCGCGAGAACGCGTGCAAATTATCAACGAGATCAAGCCCCACGCTCGCGCCAGTAGCTTTGACAGTGTTGCACGCTAAGTATGAAACAGAGTATAGTGCAGTCCACTCAACGCCAACTAAGAAAACTACGCGAAGCTCGACGGCATCGACGTTTTTTTGCGGGCGCGCTCAATTTCGTCTGCGGAGTACAGCGCGCCGTGACACTTGTCCGTCGAAACGGGCCTCCTTCAATTCGTACACGTGACCAGATTCGGGAGGAGTTTTCTCTTCGTCATATTGGCACCACGAAAGAAGCTTTCCGGATGCGTAATCGCCTTAAACCCCATCGTAATCAAGACGGGGACACTGTCCGCTGTGCTGTTCGTCGCCATTGCTTCCCGATGATTCTGCGCCGTCTACCGCTAGGTGGCGGCGAAAAATAGGCGACCGCCGCGACGCGGCCGGTGGCGCCCGTTTCCTATGGGTCGCTGGAGTCGCGAATAGAACAGCTGTATAAGCTGCACTTAGAGTATCGGCGCTCCATTCCCCGATTATCTTATGGGTGCCACCATTTCGGTGTAGTCGACTTGGCAGCTGGCGATTGTTACATTTCCGAAATACGGCTTCCTGAGCTTTAGAGGCAATGTCAGGAAGCTCAAGTGATATGGGTTTGCTTCTGTCACGGGCAGTTTACGATTTCGGGAGGGCGGAACAAAATTGTGTGTTACCTTGGCAACAATGCTTTTAAGCACCGAGTTGGCTAAAGCATTGTTACTTTAAAACGTAGCTTATTTAATACCTCTATAAGCAACAAGATGGCTGAAGATATCATTACTCTGAAGCATAGCCTATTTAGTGGCTGTATCAATAACAAGATAGTTCAAGTGTCGTTACTGCAAAGCGTAGCTTATTTAGTGGCTCTATAAGTAACATAATGGCTGAAGTCTCGTTACTCTGAAGTGTCGTCACTCTAAAACATAGCCTATTTAGTGGCTCTATAAACGACAAGATAGCTGAAATGTCGTTATTCTGGAGCGCAGCTTATTTCGGGGCTCTATAAATAACAAGATGGCTGAAGTCTGGGTTACTCTGAAGCCTAGCCTATTTAGTGGCTTTATAAGTAACACGATAGTTGAAGTGTCGTTACTTTGAAGCGTAGTTTCTTTAGTGGATCTATAAGTAACAAGATGGCTGACGTCTGGTTACTCTGAAGCCTAGCCTATTTAGTGACTTTTTAAGTAAGACGATAGTTGAAGTGTCGTTACTCTGTAGTGTAGCCTATATAGTGGCTCTATAAGTAACAAGATAGTTGAAGTGTCGTTACTGCAGAAGCACAGCTTATTAGTGGCTCTATAGGTAACAAGATGACTGAAGTCTGGTTACCCTAAAACCTAGCATATTTAGTGGCTTTATAAGTAACACGATAGTTGAAATGTCGTTATACTCTGAAACGTAGCCTATTTAGTGACTCTAGAAACTACAAGATGGTTGAAATGTCGTTAGTCAGAAGCGCAGCTTATTTAATGTCTCTCTAAGTAATAAGATAGTATAAGTGTCGTTACTCTGAAGCGTAGTTTCTTTAGTGACTCTATAAGTAACAAGATGGCTGATGTCTTGTTTTTCTGAAGTGTGTAGCCTATTTAATGGCTCCATAAGCAACAAAATGGCTGAAGTGCCGTTACTATGAAACAGACTATTTGGTGGCCCTATACACAAGATAGTTGAAATGTGACTCTGAAGCGCAGCTTATTTAGTGGCTCTATAAGTAACAAGATAGTTAAAGTGTCGTTACTCTGTAGAGCAGCGTCTTTAGTGGCTCTCTGAGTAACAAGATGGCTGAAGTCTCAATACTCTGAAGCGTAGCCTATTTAGTAGCTGTATAAGTAAGAAGATAGTTGAGGTGCCGTTACTCTGAAGTGTAGCTTATATTTAGTGGCTCCATAAGTAATAAGGTGGATGAAGTCTGGTTGCTTTGAAGCGTAGCCAATTTAGTGGCTCTAAAAGTAACGAGATGGCTGAAGACTCGTTACTCTAAAGTGTGGATTATTTAGTGACCCTATACACTTAACGAGGCATATGTATTTGCAAAGTGTGGTGAATTTTGAACTTCAGTGACCGGGTTCCCTAATCGAACAAAAATGGCGTCTTGCGGAAGTCCCTCAAAAGTGCATGTGCATGAACGAGGCAGACATCTCCCGCTCGTTTGCCGAAGTCTCTTCTTCCCCAAGTCTTCAGGGAGTTAGGGAGGCGGCCGCCGAGCAAGCCTCAGGCGACGACGTTTGAAAAATGGTAGCACGCTCTGGCGAACGGGATCGTTACCGAATTTGGGGAAAGACAGGCAAGGGTGGAGAGGGGGATTTCAGAAAAGAGCCGACGCCAACGAGGCATAATTTCCGGCCTAGCTTTTCGCGGAGTCCAGCCACTGGGTGTCGTGATGGTCGGTTTCAGGGGAACCAGGGAGCCTAGATTTAAGAGAGGGAGCAACTCGGACCAAGGAGAGAATTTGCAATTTGATGGCGGACGCCTCCTGGGCAGATTGGTCGCAAGTGCGCATGCGTTGCGTTGCGTTGCCGCGGGGCGAAGAGGAGAGCGGGCTCAGACGCTCGCAGACAATCAGTGCTTTCGGCTCCTTCTCGCAGCTGGCATTGCAAACTCGGCCTATAAACCACGTGACCCTTATCGAGCACTGGGAGGCACTCGTAAATCTAGGCTCCCTAAAGGGGATTCGGTAGAAAGCTCTTAGCTTGCTGCGGTTTCGGAGCTCTGGGTTCATCTTGCCGAAGCTGAAACAAGAATCAGAATGAAAGTGAAAAGAGAGAGAGAGAGAGAGATAATGAGAGAACGAGAAAGAGATTGAGGAACAAAGAAGGTGACGCTGGAAAACCTGATGAGATTCTTCCGGTCGTGCTCTAATGACACGCTTTCTTTATGGCGATTACGAGCATGGAAGAGAAAGCTTTAAAATAACAAAACAAACCTTTTCAAAACTGGCCAGGAGCCCCTTTTGGAAAGGTCTATGCTTGTATGCTCAGATCTTGTCATCACGTGGTGCGAGAGCAACCGCTTTCACTGGTCCAACGAGCATGTAGCTCTCCCACCTATAAATCATAAAATATGTCGTTTTTTAAATATTTTTTCTTAAATTTCGGTTGCACTTTGAGGGAGGCAGGGTAGGCTGACTAAATGAAAGTCACAAATACTGGGAAATCAAAATAAGCGCGCTTTGCTGGGAAACCTACCCCTGGCCCGTGGGAACACGTTCGAAAGAGGGGTATGGGAATGAAGGGGGGGGGGGGTGGTCTTGTTTTGGTATTTTGTTGTTGCCTGGGCGTTTATAGATTCCACATTTTTGCTCCGGGCACCTGGCTTCGCTCGCTTGCGCGGAGCACTAAAGCTAACACAAGGCCAACAACAGACGAGAATGAGGAAATAAACGTAAGATAAGAAGTGGAACATAAACAAAGATGTTTCCTATACGCACATATATATAAAATAAACACATCAAAAGTCTTGGCTTGGACGAGCGACAAAGGTGTTTACCGTTTCTCCGCTCGCTTTACGTTCCTTTCGCCCGGTTATCGCGGTGTTGAAGACGTCTTCGTCGTTAGCGTCGATTTTTGCGTTTGACATCGGCACGCGGAATGAATCATGGTCTCGTGGGGGCATAAGGGTGGACACTCGGCTAAAGCTCGGCAGTAGAGAGAGCAACGTTGGTAGGGAGCCCTACATTACTCGACAAAAATTCCAACCGCTTGATCGGGCTCACGTGGTTCATGGGCGTCGTCTGCAATACGAGCTGCGAGGAGGTGCCGAAAGCGTTGACCTGGATGGATGGATGGGTGTCAATGGCTATACCCTTTGTAATGGGCGGTACGCTTGCGCCACCTAGCCTTTGTCTAAAAAGGCAAACGATGATTCCTCCCGCCCGTCCAAGCCAATTCTATTTCCCTAACTCTCACCATAACTATCAGCAGACAGTGTGGGATATCATCAGAATAACCTTTAAAAGATCGGGCAAAAAAAAAAACAACACATCATTTCCCGTTTTTTTGTTTTTTTTTTTTTCCGGCGAGGGTAGTCGCTCAATATTCCTCTGGTCAAAGCTTGTCGGGGTTACCCCAGCACCGGACCCACTGGGGCACAGGGTTGAGGCTTCGGGCGAGCAGCCACGCGGGTGGAGTCCCAATTTTCCTCTGTCCCGCCTGCCTCCCAGATATGCTAGTTAGTTGTGCATCATTAAATTTTCAACAGATAATTTCTACCAATCTTCTAATCGCCTCTTTGTGACTGTAATCCTTTTCTCTTCCGTCCTGCCATCGTTGCCACCAAAATCCAGGGCCTCGAACAAAAATTTGTTACACCTTCAGGAGGGCAGGGCGAAGCCTCGTGCACTTCTAAAACCAAGTGCTCTAGTGTCTCGCTCTCATTATGGCAGGCAGCACATAATGTGTCTGTCTCCTGAAATTTACTCCCGTTCTCGCCTCAAACGGTAAGAAGTTCCCAGTGAATTGTCAAACACATTTTTTTCTTATGTCCTGTTTTTGTGTCCTGTACATTGTAGGGCTGCTTTTCCTCAAATGGAAAGTATAACGATTAATTCATCTGGTGTTGTGAAATTAATTGATAACTTGAAAGTTTCTTCTTCGAGTGGTGAAGACGAAATTAATTCGAAGGTTTTAATGAATACTAAAACAATTTCCAGTGTCATATTGTCCGCAATTTTTTCACAATCTTTGCTTTCTCATTCAGTTCCTGGTGACTGGAAGGTCGGTAAAATTATCCCGTTATTTAAATCAGGTGAACGCAGCTCCCCCTTAAACTATCGGCCCATATCCATTACAAGCATATCCTCAAAAATTTTTTGAACATATATTACATTCGAACATCATTCGCTTTTTAGAGGAAAATCAATTAATTTTCAATTACCAGCATGGGTTCCGGAAGGGTCATTCCTGCGAGACCCAACTCGCAGGATTCATTCATGATATTCATCTTTCTATTGACTTCGGTTCCCAAATTGATGTTATATTTCTTGATTTCGCCAAAGCGTTCGACCGGGTCCCACATAAGCGTCTGTTGCAAAAACTTACCCATCTAAAATTAGATAGTAACATCATCCTGTGGATCAAAGACTGGCTTTCTGACAGAAGTCAGTACACGGTCGTGAATTCTCATAGTTCAACTTCTGTTCCTGTGTCTTCGGGTGTACCTCAAGGCTCCGTCCTTGGACCCTTGCTTTTCTTAATATATATTAATGACTTACCTTCATGTATTTCTTCCCGCATCCGTATTTTTGCAGACGACTGCGTTGTATACAGACAAATTTCTAACGAAGAAGATAGCATGCAACTACAACATGACCTCACTAACCTATCATTGTGGTGCTCGACCTGGCTCATGAAGCTTAACCCTTCTAAATGCAAACTGATCTCATTTGTTAGGAAAGATACCTTTTTTTCTCATAACTATTTTATTGATTCTAACGTTGTTGAGTCTGTTTCCTCTTATAAATACTTAGGTGTTCACGTTGACTCGCATCTCTCATGGAAGGTACATATTCGGTCGTTGTTATCATCGTGCAATCGTTCTTTGGGCTACCTAAAACATACACTTCGTTGTGCTCCTCCTCACTTAAAGAAAACTGCATACCTTTCATTGATTCGGCCGAAACTTGAGTACGCATCGAGCATCTGGGATCCTCACCAAGCATATTTGATCACTGAAATAGAAGCCTTTCAAAACCGTGTCGCGCGCTTTATTTTTTCTGAGTATTCTCGACATTCCAGCGTCACCTTATTAAAACAAAAAGCCGACCTTCCAGAACTGGCCTTAAGACGCAAGCTTTCTTGCTTATGCCTTTTTCATCGCATTTACTATGCACCTTCTCTCAGTCAAGGCACGCTAACACAGTCGCATTTCATTTCACCTCGTCTTAATCACTCATGTAAGATTGACCGTTTCACCTGCCGCACTTCTTCTTTTTTGTATTCCTTCTTTCCCAAAACAGCAGTGTGGTGGAATGATCTGACAGAGCGCATCGTCACCGAGATTAACCCTGATAGTTTTCGTTCCCTTATCAGCAGCCATTTAGGTATTGCATGACTTACGATTTCTTGTATGTTTGCACTGCTGTGCAAGATTGTGTTTGATATCCGATTTCTTGTATGTTTGCACTGCTGTGCGCCCATGCCCCTCTGTACTCCCCTCATTTGGTGTCTTACCATGTGCTCCCAGTGCCAATCTTCCTACGCTTCTTTGTCGAATTTCTAATCCTGATTGAACCTTTGATTTCATGCACTGTACCTCATTGCCAAAAGACAGTCCTGGTACAATCACTCTTTTGCATATACCTCTTACCACTTCCCATATCTATTATAGTTCCATAGTAACCTCAACTTTCCCGCTCGCCGCGTAAAAAACAAAAAAACAAAAAAAAACGCAGTGCATGTTTAGTTGCGACCGATCTCGGTAGCAGGCGTCCACCATTGAATTGCAAACGCTCCCCATAGTTTTAAATGGACCTCTCTTCAATCTAGGCTCCCTGCTCGGTGGCATAAGAGGGGCTCTCACTCTCACACTTTAGCATCTCAGGAGGAGAGAAAGGAGGAGATAGGGAGAAAGGGGAGAAAGGGGAGTGCGGGAGAGGAGGAAGGGCCGGGATGAAAGGGTAGTGATCAGACAGAACCGCTCTTCCGGGATTTCGCTCGAACGCGTCGTCTTGCTCCGTTCAGTCCTGAGCGGCTGTGCGGGTGGAGCCATGGGCTGTCGGACCAGCCACACGTCCATCTATCGACACGTGATCCCTTTCCCGCTCCTTCCCGCGCTCAGAGAGGCGGAGGCCCGTGATGGAGGGGGACGGTTGATCAAGCGAGTAGCTTCCACCCCACTGTCACGTATATGGCTTTCGTTACAATCGAATTTAACGGGAGGTCGCTGTCTTTTCCTCTTCCATGTCCTTCCTCGGTTATTTCTCTTTCCCCTTCTTCCGTCTTGGTGTGGTGGTCAGACCAACTGAGCCATTGGAAGTCATTATTGTCTGCATCGCCTTCTCTCCGCCCCTTTTTTTTTTATTGTGTACTTCTCTCTCTCTCGCCCTGAAGAACGGGAGTGTATTGCTTCGCCCTCACTATCCTCGCCTGTTCATTTCCTCGACGTCTTTTTTGTTTCTCTTTCTATTTTCCGAGTGTGAAAACCCGCCTCCTTCTTTGAATGGAATGCCGTCGGAAATTTGGTATCAACCGACACGACGTGACAGTCGCCTAGTATTCGCATCTCATATTTTATTTTATTTTTCCCCTTTGCGCAGCGGTCATTTTGTCGCGTCCATCTGCTCTTCCGGTTATTTGTTGTTTCGGTTTCGCGCCGTCCTGTTCTCGTACGCCTTCTCTTTGGGCGTTTCTTCTTGGAATGCCAGTTTCTCTGTTTGGTGTTGGTTTGCCACTCTGAACGTTGTGGAGCGTGAAAAATGTCAACGTGTTTTGGGCCGTCGTTTAGGGGGAAATTTAGAGCCTCAAACTTGGCCTTTCTTCTCTTCTTTCTTTCTTTCTTTCTTTCTTTCTTTTAATAACACAAAGGGAAGAATTTTTGCACGGTTAGTGCGGAGTTGGAGAAACATTTCGGCTGATCAGAAAAATGAACTACCAAAAATGTTTTCTCTGAAGGAAGCGAGAATGCGCAAAGTTCAACACTTCAAAAAATAAATAAAAAATAAAAGAATATTACAAAAAAACCAAAAACCGGTGCTGCCTCTTTTACATTTGGCCCGCATTTTTCGCCGTTTTGGGCAGGAACGATTTTGGCCGCGTCGCCCTGTCACTTGCCGTTATGCACCGGCACAGCCGCCGTCGAGGGAAAAAAATAAATAAAAAGATGAGCAGGGTTATATATTGGAATGCCCACTGCGTGCGGGCGCACGTCACATGGTGCACATACACACCGCGTGCTTTCCCACATACTCTAAAGGCCCGTTTCGCTTTACTACAATATTCTGGTCGTTATCATTCTTTCTCTTTTTTTGTGTGTGTTTTTACATTGTGACGTTTGTTTTGTTTGCCAAACTTTGGTCGTACCCAATATCGGCCCTTTGTTTTATGTTTTGTTTCTTCCTGTGTTCTGTTATACTGAGTCTGTGCGGCGCGGCAACAACATAAACCGTTCCATATATATCTCTTTCCTCCTCACTTTTTTTTTATCTCATGGTGCCGTAGGATAGAAAAGATGTGACCTTCCTCTCTCCTGAGCCCTCGCCCTACATTCATGTTTTCTTGCGTTATTTGCGCGTTGTATGTGTGCGTGCTATCCATCCCGCGTGCTCCTGTTGGTTCCGAGTTCCGGCTTCGGCCTCTTGTGTCCCAATCGTTCAAAATTCCGAAGGGACGCCGACTGTTTCTTTTTTGGCCACCGAACTTGTCTCTCCCGTCTCGTCCGTCTTTCCGTCTCTTCTTCCTCCCCCGTACCCCTGTTTTCGTTTCCCCCTCACTTCTTTACTTTTCTTCCTTCATACTCTTCTTTCGCCATCCAATGAAGTTTAGGTCGTCGACCTCAAGTAGTTCTTTGCGCTCAATGGATGGAGGGAAAGAAGCATACGGCTGAACCCTTTAAATAGGGCGGCAACTTGCGCCACCTCAGCGACCGCTCTCTCGCCTCTTTTTGTATCTCTCTTTTTCTTTTTCTTTCTTTTTTTGTTCTCGTTAGCCCTGCGGCCACAACGACATTTGCTTACGTTAGGGTGGCTGAAGGGGAATGATAAAGAGGGGCGCGATACGCGATGAAACGCTTGAGATTGCCTAGATTGTAGAGAGGATCCCATCTCTAACCATGGGGAGCGTTGGTCGCGAGTGCGACATGCGCTGGGTTTTCGCGTGGCGAGGAGTGAAGGCAGGCGGAGAGGCTGAGACGCTCGCAGACGACCAACGCGTTCATCCTCCGCCTTGCAGCGCGTATTGCAAACGCGGCCCGTAAACCACGTGACCGCGACCGTGCAGTTGGAAACTCTCTGGAAATCTAGGGCTCTGTCGACGTTTCTTTGGCACCGCTTGACTCGTCTCAGCTGGCTGCGGCGCCCCTAGCGTTC
The DNA here is from genome assembly GCA_037355805.1 of Ixodes ricinus. NCBI lineage: Eukaryota > Metazoa > Arthropoda > Arachnida > Ixodida > Ixodidae > Ixodes > Ixodes ricinus. Next base: position 13,606 of record JAZHYW010037073.1, read on the forward strand.
CCCAAACATTTTTTTCGCGGAATTTTCATCGCATACTTTTGGCGCACGACCCAGTTAACGGGTGGAACGTGCTCAATTCAGCTAGTTAGAGAAACCCGAGTCAGTAGTATAAGGAAGCTATGTGACCATATAAATACCTCAGGGTTTATGCCACCCCCAACCCGGAAACCAGGTTGGTATGGACCGGCCTTAAAGATCGACGACCAGTTCGCGCTTTCCACTTTCCCCCGCTTCTTCCTCTGCCCCCTTCCACCCTCTCCACCGTTGCCTGTTCCCCCTCCCCCGTAGTGAGGAGGATCTTCTGCCTTGCAGAATCTCGGGTCTGGTCGTCGGCCTTTAAGCCGCGGTCCCACTGCTCGTACACCATACAAGAAACACGGAGTTTCTCCGCAGAGATGATGACATAACTATCTGCACACTCGTCTGAGCATGTTGAAAACATGTTTGCGGTCATGCACATGTATGCTTTTTAACATGTCTGCACTCTGTTTTTGTGTTTTTGTACGATTGGGTGGGCGATCTTTCGGGACTGAGCGTTCACTCTGATTTTCACGGCAATCAAATAAGCACGCCAATTTAATTTTTTTTGTATGAAACCAATGTTTAACATTCATTTCAATGACGAAATTTCAAAGCTTAATAGAAAACGTCTCTTCTTTCTGTCTTTAAGCGCAATGTAATCGCCCGCTATATAGTCACACGCCCCAAATAAAACAAGAAAGAAACGTTAAAAGGAAGCAGAGAACAGGCTTGAGCTGAGCTAGTTGGTTCATACTCATGAATTAAGGCCAGCTGAACTAGGAGAAAACATACACATAAAGAAAAGACCATTCACACCGCTGGACTAGCAACTGATTTTCATTTCTTCTTCTTCTACTATACTACGAGCCCCACTTGAAAAAACAATTCTCTTTTCCTCTTTTTTGCTTTCTAATTCCCCTTAATTTTTTTCTCTTTACCCCCGAAGAAACATTTTTTCTTTTTCGTGCAGCACGAGAGAAGGTGCACTAATGCAGTCATCGCCTTTTTCCTCAATGGCAAGTGCCTCTAAAATTTCACGTCCCAGTTTTGTCTTGTTCTTTGCCACGATGTTTACGTCGTAGAACCGCGCCGAACATTGACACGCACGACAATGGGTTGGCAAGTGTCCTCCTGCTGACAGGGACTTCACTGATGCAGCGTGCTCCCTCGTCCGATCGTTAATGCATCGGCCGGTTTGTCCGATGTAACTTCGGCCGCATGTCAGCGGAATGTGGTACACCACCTCCTTTTCACACAGGGCGTATGAACACTTGTGAACTGTGCCACACCTTTTCTCGTTGTTGCTTCGCTCCTGGTTGACCCTGCGGCACATGGAGTAAGCCTTGTTTGGAGCCGAACACACCACCTGAACGCCTTGCCGTCCAGCAACCTTTTAACTTGTGGGTCATCCCGTGAACATAGGGCGCTACCACCACCGCATGTCGAGTCTTTTTCTTTTCCTTTGTGCTTTTACTCGTGCACCCCAATCCGCGCTTGATGGTCTTGCACACCTGCTCGCAAATCGCTACCAGGAGTGATTTTGGATACCCAGCTTCCTGGAGCCTCGAGACCTGAGTTTTAAAACTTCGCTCGGCTTGATGGTGACAGGTCTTGATGGTGACAGAAGGGGTCTGACATTGTTTCCGGGTTTTCTATCGACATTCAGGACTTATATTACTCCATACCACAAGCAAGCCTGCTATAATTCTTCGAAAGACCATCGAACAGCAGGGTGTCGTAGCTTTCCAGAACACAGCCGGCATGAACCTAGACAGTTTCTTGGAGCTCCTACGTGTGTACCTGACGGCAACAGTAGTGTCGCACGAGAATTCTTCATACGTACAAAGAAGTGGAGTTTGCATTGGATCACGCGTGGCTCCGTACCTCAGCGATATTTTCCTCGCGGCTTGCGGAAGTGCCATTCAAGAAAAATTGAAAGATCCAAGGATTGAAGGCATCTTCAGGTACGTCGACGATTTTTTAATTCTATGCAACACAAAGGTTGATGAAGAAATCGACGGGTGCCGGGACACAGTGATGCAATGCTTTGAGCAGAGCTGCTTGGGGCTCAAATTCACCCATGAACTCCCCGTAAATAATTCCATCAGATTCCTGGACCTGGCATTAGAATTCAAGGGTAACCACGTGTGCTGGAGATACCAAGCCAGGTCATGCAAAGGCTTTCTACCTTTGACTCGGGGCACTCCAAGAACGTAAAGAGAGGGGTGGCCAC
>JAZHYW010037079.1:0-10414 GCA_037355805.1 Ixodes ricinus
GGTCTACCGACACACGAACATATACGACTCGGATATTTCCCTAGCTCCGAACACTTAACTCGGGGCGGTCACGTGACCCCCAACTCACGGGACGCATCGAGGTCTCGTGACCCCCCTCCGCGCCTCCCCTCTCCTCAGGTGCTGCGTTCCAATTCGGCGTTACAGGGAGTTGTAAACGGCTTTCCATTTTTTTAAACCAATGCCTTAAGCCTTCTTGAAATGTAAACCCTACAATGCACGGTGTATCACATATGATACAAACTAAAAATACGTTCACGTCGCCGGTTCTGTTGTTGGACATGACACGAATGCATGGTGGATCAGATCTGATACAGACCGCGGGCCATCTAGTGCAGTTAGGCGCTTCTAGGTGCCGCCACTGGTCTGTTGTTCTGCCGATACTCCAGTTCAGCGTTCGCGCTAATTTGCACTGGAAGTCGTCAACAACGAGAGCTTCTCAGCGCTGCATTCGGTAAGCTTGGCACCTCAAAAAGATATATTTGAGAAGCTTCACTTTTACTTTTCACCGGACAGATGTTTATATCCGGTTTTGCCGTCAGCAGAGTGTTTGGCACGCAAAACTAGCTTTGTGTGAGATACGATACCTTATGCATTTAGAGAAAGAGTTTGTACCTTTGCTTTACTGCCTGGCATTACCCGTTTTACTTTATAACGATGATGTACGCAGCAGGAGCTTGTGCAGCGCTTTGTTTTCGACAGGGAAAACACTCTGGAATGTGGGAATATTTTGCGAGGCAATGAAAATACCCATTTTTGCCTATATCATCGTGGGCACATTGAAGGAGCCGTATGTGTCGCTTTATCAACAGATGGCGCTCTGACGTGTCGCATATGTGTAGTTAAACGATGCATTTTTATGATGTCAGAAAGTTCCTGGGAATCTGCTTCTAAATGTCCCTGGTGCACCTGCCGAGTGTTCGCGACTGCTGGGACTCAGAGCTCGGAAACAAGACAATATCTTCTATATTGTCAGTGAACACCTTTGAAAAAATAAGGCGGTTCTTACACTTCTGCAACAACGAAGAAATGGACCCGTGTAAAGAAACACGAGACAGGCTTTTCAAAAATCAGGCCAGTTTTTGAAGCCTTGAGAAGATTTCTTTCTGTTCCCATAGAAGAACGTATCTCACTCGACGACAAATGTGCAGCACTAAAGCCCGACATTTCTTGAAGCAGTACATGCCCAACAAACCCCACAAGGGGGGCTACAAGCTGTCTGTGCTCAGTGGCGTGTCCGGATACGCTTATGACGTGGAAATCTACACCGGTCAGAAAAACTGTCGGTAAAAAAGAAGACCAGCGGAGCCAGACCTCGGTGCTACTGGAAACGTTGTCGTGAGGCTCAGCAGGCAGATCCCAAGGTACGCTAACCACAAGCTTTATTTTGGCAATTATTACACTTCACCAAATGTTATGGTCTACCTCGAAAAACAGGGGATCCTTTCTTTGGGCACCGTAAGAAGAAACCGCATCCCAAACTGCGAGCTCCCCACTGAAAAAGAACTGAAAGGAAATAAAAGGGTGACAACAGTGAAGAATGTTGCCTGCGTTGATGGAGTTGATGTGACCGCGGTCGTCTAAAAAGACAACAAGAGTGTCACGCTCCCTTTGTACTTTCGTGGGAGCGGAGCCCAAGGGACAAGTGAATGCGATATGATCGCAAGACAAAAAGCAAGGTCCAAGTTGAATGCCCCAACATAATCGTCCAGTATAACCTCCATATGGGTGGAGTGGACCTCCTTGATGGACTCATGGGTCGGTACAAGATTGCCATGCGATCGAAAAAGTGGTACTTGAAGCTCTTCTATCACCTCATTGACCTCACCATGGTGAACTCCTGGATACTCTGCAAAAGGAGTAGAGGCGACTCTGCCACAACACCTCTTGCAACGTTTCGAAAGGAGGTTTCCCAATGCCTCGCAAAAGAGGGAGAAATGGTAGCCAAACGAGGCAGACCATCAGCAGAGCTACAACGCGAAATCGAAGCAAAACAGAAGAAAGGGCCTGCCGCGCACGTTCCCCCACAAGACATTCGGCTTGACCAGCTCAGTCACTGGCCTCAGTGGATGGACACGAGACAGCGCTGCAAACTTCCACAGTGCCCGGCGTTCACGTTTGTGAAATGCGACAAGTGTGGCGTCGCTCTTTGCATCAACAAGAAAAAAAGAATAGTTTTTATGCTTTTCATAACCGATAGTACCCCAAATGCATCGTGTATCATTCATGATACACGCATTTTTAATTGATTTCAAAGGCTAAAATAAAGCCGGAAATTGTTTATTAATTTTTCGTAGTTCCTTTCGGTGCAATAAACCGAGAAAATATTTTTTCAGGAATATATAAAAAGTCATGCATTGTAGGGTTAACATTATGTGACACAAGGAGGGACTGTAAACCCCGTAATGTTCGTGAGCCTTTAATTTTTTCGGGCTTTAATTTTGCGAAATTTAGTGGCCGCGATTATGTCATCTGATGACCGATTCAAGAAGAAATGGAGGGTCACGAAGATTAGGGGTCTTACTTACATCGGAGAATAGTGGAGGTCACTTTTGTTTGTATGGAAGAGTAAAACCAACAACAACTATCGTAGTGTCGTCACGTTGTGAGACTATATGTGTCTATTGAATAAAACAAATATTAGTTTAGTTCGTGAAAAGTTGTTGCGTGTACGTGGTGGGATGCCGTCTTCAACACGAACAGTGGTTTTCCTCTATTGCGGGCCGCATGGACGCGTTCCGCAGCACAACATAGTTCATTTGCAGGTTGTACCGCAGTTTGAAGGATGATTCGCACAATCTGGGGGAATCACTATTCAGTAGTCAACCTCGGGCGTGGACAAGATTTGCTCATTTTAAACAAATTTGACTAGAAATCAGGGATTTGCGGCGAATGTACCCGCATGGCTGTAAGGGCCAGACAAGCCTTGTGAGCGGTTTGTTTTCTAACCTCTCAGTCCTGAACCCACCCACGCACCATATGTGTAGATGTTCCGATAGGCGGGAGCACTCATTTGGAAAATGGTGGATGGCAATACGCATACACTATTGTTATCTTTATCAGAATTCTGTAATATGTTCAAAGGTGGACCGCATATTTGCAATACTTTTTCTCACTTAAAAATATGTCGTACTAAAAATATGCAGTATACCCGATGACAAAAAGAGAATCGCTGGGCGTCCTCCAGCACATCTTGTTCTTTTCACCCCGCTTTGGACGGATGTGCTCGCTCGAGGCTCATGAGACGCTGAAACGTCATCGAAGGTAGCAGGCGGGCTGGTTGCGGAATAACGGAGACTTTTCCTTGCCTTACTCATTCTGTAAGTGAGCGTGTACTTCTATACTCTAACTCGGCTTAACCGTGACAGAGCTGAAGAGAATATACTTGGCGAGTGCCCTACTGCGTATGCAATTGTACAGCTGAAGCACTTTCTAAATCAAGTACCTTGTGTCTCGCCTTTAAAAATACATAATTTGGGGGCGCAAAAGGAATTCTAAGATATATTCTTGTTTGTATTGTCCAATTACGCATCGACAACTTCGACTAAATGGGTTGACCCAGCCTGTTGAAGAATATAATGCCTGCCAGTTTTGCATTTAGTTAATATATCAATATTCAGCTAGGTATCCCAAGTCTTCAGTCGTGCAGACGCAGTCTCTGTAAGTCAGTAATTTTTAACATTCATAAAATTTATTGTCATATAGCGGCACTGTGGAGTTCACGTACTCAGCTCGAACAATAGCTGGACACAAGCTCATCGCGTGGTTACAGGGAGCAAACATTTCGGTTGGAACGTCTGAGTACCTACCTCGCAATATAACGGAAGACTTGGCCAGGGCCCCACTCACAAACGTCTGTACTTTGTATCTCTTTAAGCTGGACCACTTTTGACACTACAAGCCATTGCAGCAAAAACAGCGTGACACATGATTATAAGCTCGATGTACCATGACGTCCAACTAAAAGGTCAGATGGCTTGCTTTCTGCAGTGAATCCGCAAATATAGCTTGAAGCTTCTGCCGTGGTTAACTTTAAGCTAAGATAGTTTGGTATAATGCTTCCTGTTTTTAGTGTTGCCCGGCACGGTTAACAATTTGGTGATATAGTGCAGCATTGAAAAGTCGGCGAATTCACGACAGTATCACCTAATGAATGCATGCTAGACAATAAACCCTCCGTTCTGCGGAGAAATGAAATTCACTTGATTTCCAATTGCAGCTGCTTTTGGAACTTTATGGTATGAAGCACCTTATGGTTGCAAGCTCTTAACGGATCATGTTATGTGGCCTGCACTGGCCCATTGCAGGGAGTCGCTCCGAGAGCCTCACCAGAGGTTCCTGCCCGTAGTCGTCCTAAATGTTTTTGTTGTAGGTATGCATCGTTTCTGTCTTTCCCCTAATGACACTCGGGCGTTTTCTTTGCACTGTCGCCGATTTGCCTCAAAACTGGTTAAGCACAAAAATAGACGCTGTGAAATTGTATCCCACATAATTTGTCGACATAAACTTTCTTTGCCAAAGTTTGAGATTTTTTTATGAAGGTTTGTCTCCTTGTTTTTTTTTTTCAAACTTTATCTAAGCATCCTCGTGCAAAACTAAAACGTTATGACATTGGTGAGGACATGTTCACTGCTCCAACTTGTTCTGAACTGATTGCAAGAAATTTGGTTGTGAAAAATTGATGCCGTTAAGTCTCCTTCCAGCACTTGCTCTCCAGCACGAAAAAAATATATATCGGTGGTACCCTGTTTTTTATACTGCTTGCTCATTCTTCTGGTCTGCCTGCCATCAATCTCGTGCTACTGGAGAGCAGGCAAATTCGATTGTTGGTTTTTCCAATGCTTTTTATAAGCAGCTCTCTGAATAGTTATTGTAAATTTAGATTTTCCTAAAAAACAAGCCGGGAACAATATTTAGTTTAATTAGGTAGCTGAAAATAATGATTGAGTAGCCTTTAGTCAGTAAAATAGATACTGTGTGCCACCGTTAGTGCCAAGTGGAGATCGGCGCTTTTTTGGCATTTTGCTCGCCCATGTTTATTGGTTAACCTCTTGGTGCGCCCACTAAACTCTTTTTTATCCAGACACCTGCCCTCTGCTGGTACACTCTACCCTCGTGCTCAGTGACTGTATGAACTGGAGTCGTATCCCCAGTCGACACTCGTTGAGCATAACGGTAGAAAAATATTTCCATTGCAGTAGTCTTTCCATTGCAGCGCATCATCGGCCCCGACGGAACCGCGCCCCGTGAAGGAATAGTGCAACCAACCTCTGCTGCGCTGTCTTCGCGCCAAGCAGCAGAGGCTGGTTGCACTATTTCTCCACGCGGCGCGCTGCCGTCGGGGCCGAGATGCGCTCCGATCGCAAACAGAAACTTAAAAACCCGTCGAATTTGTGTGGTTTTTCAGAAACCCGTAAAGAGCTTCGTGTGCCTTTTATCGTTCTGCAATTTGTGAATTTAGTGTTTCTTGATGATGCTCAGCAATTTTCAAATTGAAACCATGCCCTTAAACACAATATTAAAAAAGTTATTTACACAAAAATTATTATAATCTTATTATCCCGGACTTTAATAATTTCCTGAATAGGCCCCTGGCCCAGGGCAAAAACGACCACGCCTTTTTTTTTGTTGCGACGTGTAGTTCTCGCCATATTGAATTTGTCTACTTCGGGAAACACCCTGTTAGTGAACAGAGCATAGCACGTTCAACTTAAGGAAACAATACAGTGCAGGCCTAGATTCAAGGTTCACAAATGTGTAATTGCTCTTCATAATGAAGTAAAAACTGGTTAAGTTATGACCCAATACAGGCTTTTTATTGGTGATAAAAAGCGTTATGGTGTTTTAAAGAGCTAGCACCAAGTATTTTCTTGAATTACATGGGTTATAGGAAATTATTACGTGGATATTTGCAGATAGTCATGGTGAGATTAATCTTTAATGTCAAGTGTTCTACTTATTCAGAGTTGGTTGAGCCTGTACATATTGTAGGTCGCAAAATTAATTTTTATGCTATGCAATGGGCAAAATCATCCGTAATGACTAGCTCTACCCAGGAGAACTTTATACGTTTACTACGGCAGTGTTGTACGGAACGGCGTTCCAAGGAACGGCGCTCCTGGAACGCGTTCATTATAGGAGGAACGAAGGAACGCCGCCGTTCCATTTTGCATCGGTGGAACTGGAACGGGAACGCGTCACATTTCTACTGGTACGGAGAAAGGTACGGCGTTCTTTTTTCTTTTTTGTTCAGTGGGGTAAGTGTTATTTTATTTCTAAGACGGAAATTTCAGAAGTATAAAAACGAAGAGCAGGATCTTGTTAACTTTTTGGTTACCTACCTTAGAGATTGTTTTCTGTAGTCCTCCCTTGGCAACAGTAGGGTGCAGAAGAGCTAGTGGACATCGATAATTATGTTTTGTTGCCCGAGACTGCAGTACAAAAAGCAAAACTTTAAGTCGAAGGAAACAACACAGAAAGAGGGACGTTTCAAACTCCGCTACTTTCTTTGCTTCCGCGAAACCATTAACACCCCGAAATCCAAGGCCGACTACAGCCATCACTGAACTTCCACAAATACGCGTACAGTTACAACAAAAGAACAGGTTAACAGACGTCGAACACACATTTGTATCCTGAACATTGGTCACTTAAAATATACAGAAAAACTGATCTTCATTCCTTCTCCCCATGTCCCCCACCTTCAAAATGAACAGCGAATCCAACCTTCACGAAGGTGGACTTTTAGTCTTCAGGACTGACCTTCCGAAATTCCTACATTCTTTTTAACTTGCTCGTCTTGCGGACAGCAACATCAAGAAGCGACTGTTGTTGAGTTCGAACAAGGGACTTTGTTGGATGGAAACGTATGAGATGCTGTAAAACGCTCGCGCAATATGGCGTAACCGTACTTTTGGCTCGTTTGAATAGCCCACCAGAAACGTGAATATGGTTAACTGATGAGATTTTTAAAGGTGAATATGTCAACAAATGAAACCCTGATTCTGCTTGTTTTCTTCTCCTTTTGCCCTTCCATCATGGCATTTAAATTCGTAGGTTCCCATTTACCTACTAATTTTTTTCGAATAATCTAAATATGGTAATCAGCAAACTACAAATGTAACGTAAATGAAACGATATGTTCCATGTTTTTTTAACTTTGACGGGAACGAGTTCCTGTTCCACATGTGGAATTTGTAACGGGAACGGGTCCCACAAATCAGAAGGAACGAGCAACGATCTTCCGTTCCTTTTTTAAGGAACGTCTACAACACTGCTACGGCAACATGGCTTCGTAAAACTAAGTATTTCTTTCATGGAACTCCTGCACCAGCCTTGTCTCTAGCAAACTTTTCATATTATTTACGATGCTGAGATAAGATTGTGGAAATAGTTTTTCTAGAACTACGCTAGATATTTTCAGTTCATCAACTTTCTCGCAAAGCCTTCGAGAAGGTCTAACCCTGCAATGTACGGAGCGAACTCACCGAATGACACCGCTGGCGGTTTGTTAAAATCTATAAGAAACATTATGCACTGTAACAGTGATAACAACATGTCCCTTGCGTATGTAATGCTCATTGTCGCGGATCAAACTGCTTTTTCCATCTATACTCATTTTCGGTAGACTTATTCACCGAACTCCCTTCCGAGACTGCAGCGCTTAGTTCTCCGAACTAATTTGCATGAATATAGGTGGAAAAGGTTACTTTCAGTGTGCGTCTAACACATATTCTTCATATTGAATGTGCTAACTGTATTCATGACCATATCCATAATTGTATTCACATTGTACCTAATAGTTTTTATTTTGACATTTCAGTTTTTGACAGTACTTTTCTACACATCTGTGCTTGTTGGGTGGTACTCAAGGCCATACATATTGTATTTTCACTATTACAAATCAATATTAAAAGTGTTGATGCCGAATAAGAATTCAAGGTACAGAATCTGTCATGCGAGTTAAGAACCAAGAAAAAACTCTATAGAGGAAATTTCGTTAAAGTGGCTGAATGGGCATCAGAATACAACATGCCATGCTAAACAATGCTAACTTCTGTTAGGTATGCAAGGATGACAGTGCTGGGCAATTCCTGATATCTCACAAAAATCAGTGGCATACAGTGTCTCTTATGGATGTTTAAACTATAAAATTCAAAGCCTAGAAGTTTTATTCAAAACGTTCCTCACTACAAATGAACTTAAAGATCTGAGCCACCGACTCATGCATGACTATGTGGCAAGCATTCAATATCATGTGCATTATGGTGTACAAGGTTTAGTTTGCACTAATTTATTGCATTCATGCTGACACTGGGATGGGTTCTCTCTATGAATAGAGAGAAACATTTCTTGAAATCAAAATGTTTCAGAACAGACGAAAGGAATGCTATTAAAGCAGTATCTTAGATTCTATTTTCTTTGACTTATATCTAATTTTCTCTTTATTTTATGTCAGGCAGTTTGCTTTAAGAGCGCAGGTCTTAGGCGCCCGTTTCCGATTTGAGCTGCGTCGGCGTCGCCGTCGTCGTCGGTTTAACCGTAAGGTCACGTAACCCCCCCCCTCTCCCCGATATCACGTGACCCCCCAGATCACGCTACCCCCCCCCTGCGGTCACGTGACATCGTGATGGGAGGAGGAGAAAGGAGGGGTATACCCTCCCCTCAGTACCCTTCCCTCCACCTCCTCAAGAGCTGCGCTCCCATTCGGCGTTACACGGAGTTGTAAACGGCTTTCAATTTTTTAGAGCGCAGAACTTAGGCTCCCATTTCCGCGTTTGGCGGCGTCGCCGTCGGCCTAATTGCCCCTCTAAACCTAGCAGGAAATTGAATTAAAGTTGAGGGCATGTGATGTCATTTTTTCCACTAAGTCTACCGCAGAAACTGGATTTGTTTATGGGTGACATGACATGAAGTCATGTGACGTCATTTCCCCGTAACATTTGGCAGGAAAACTGAGTTGGTGTTGAGGTCACGTGACATCAATTTCCCCGCTAAAATTAGCGCATAATATTAACCCGCTAGATTTAGTGGCGAAATTTTCGCTCTAAATTTAGTGAAATTTCCTGCTAAATGGGAGTGGCCAGAAGAAGTGAAAGGGGAGGGGAGGAGGGGCATACCCTCCCATCCTCCTCTTCAAGAGCTGCGCTCTCATTTCGCATTACAGAGAATTGTAAACGTCTTTCATTTTTCATCCCATGTTTATTCAATTTTAATATCACAGTTGCGCTCGCAACACAAATCTGGGTTGTGCTGATCCTCTACGCGCAAGCTGGAAACTCCTGAGCAGCAAGAGTGGGAGTATGGTCTGACAGAAGAAGGGACACCTTTGTTCAGTATTGAATTTATAATTGACATCTTTTGAGCAAAGTTAAGCTTTGCTGCATAAAATTCTTCTAGAAATAAATACTAGCTACTAAATTTACCACGCCCCTACATTTGGCCACTCCTCTTAGTGCTCCTCGAGGACCTCGGACGACAGCTTATTGGTGTGCAAACATCATGCTTGTTTGAAACTACCAGCTGATGTAGAGGACTCGCTGACATCCAGCGTTCTATTGAAACGCTGGATGTCCGCGAGTCTCTCTCGAACGATGCAAGCGGGGAAGGAACCAGACAGCCAAATCGTATTGAGAGATATTCTACAGGGTGTTTTTTGTATGCTTTACAGATTTCTTTAAAAAAACCGTAAAAGCTACCCTTCCGCAGTGCGTGCAGATGAGTTATGTGGCCTAGGGGGCATAGTATAAAGGGCTGATTATGATGATGAGTCAGCTTATTAAAGGGCAGTGCAAGACTACTTTTTCAAAACTAGATGGAGGTTGATTATAGCGTAGTTTTGAAAGATATTATTGGGTTTCTCACGGGCCAAGCCTGGTAGGGAGGTAGTGGCAAAAGGCAATTTCTGCCTAACGGGACCTCTACTCCCCGCAGTTTACAGAAGTGCAAACGATAGCACGGTACACACTTTGTAGCATTCGTTTCTGCTTAAATATGCATGCCTCTAGTACGCAAAATACATTTCATGCAACCCATTAAACAAAAATTCATTTCATACCGGAAGGTAAACAAAGAATACTACGGAATTTTGGTATTCTTATGTACAGTGGAGGACCCAAGGCAACCATTAAAAAAGCGAAAAAAAGACAAAAACATTTTTTTCAACGCGTAACAGATGTCTTTGTTTATAAGTATTTGTTCAATCTATTTCTTGTATTTATAAAATTACTGTGTAAAATGAGTGTAATCTTCCACAGTGTTCAGTAATGCAGAAATCTGATAATCAATTTTCTGTTTTCTGTAGTTCGTACGCACCTTAGGTCTTCTACGTTTACTATTTTTCAATAGATAACGTTGTGAAGCAGATTCATCTACTCGGTAGACGTTTTTCTTCGTG